>JANZLC010000200.1:23998185-24012868 GCA_026413385.1 Erythroxylum gracilipes
CATTCGAAGGGAAGTAGACTACTCAAGAATTTAACATTTCATTTAGGGCGTAATTGTGAGAATTGAATAAAGAATTCTTTTTCAACTAGAAGATTATCCATATGACTTTTGAATTCAAGTCATTATCCAATTAATATCTCATATCTCCAATTAATAAATAATGTCAAAACTAATTACTTACATATATAACATATATCTTAACAATCTCCCCCTTTTTGTCATTTTTGTCACAACTCTTGAACTCCACATAAATAATCATAATTGGACATATAAGTATCAAACTCACAATTCATATGACAAATACTCCCCCTTAATCAAACATCAAGTTCCAAAGAACAAAGTTTATCTAATCATCCAAATTTCTCTCCCTTGGGACAAAAAGATGCCAAAAAGCAAAATGAATGGTCACACATATGCCTTGAAATCTCCCCCTGATTGAAACATTCACCATAAACAATCTGATGTCTCCCCCTTGGGACAAATCAGTATTAAAACGCATAATCATATTAATCAACAATAGGTGCAACGGAAGAATCATAAGCACGCCAAGAAGACAATTTACCACCATTCAAAACACTGATACATATGCCCAAAAGAGAGATAGATACCCGAGAGAGATCCATACTAATGAAAGAGCTGAAGGATCTTCGGTGGAGCCAAATATAAGTCACAATACAAACTACTAAAAAGATAGGACGACAATGGCAACATAAAAATTAAAGAACGGTTCCACTTTTTTTTTTAAACAACACAAAAAAATATTTCAAAAATGTAAAGCACACAGTCCTTGTGCCTCTCGAAGAAATTCAAACCTGGTCTTTTTCTTAGTTATATTATCTTTGTTATCAGTTTCTTCTTCTGAAGTAATTGACTTGCCCTCTGTTTGACCAGTTTCTTTACAAACAGTACTAACTGTGAATCTAGACAAATTCTTGTTTTTCCTTCACAATGTCTTTGTGTTTATAATTAACCCTTTCTAATCCAAGTGTGCTTCAATAATATGGGTTGTCGATGGAAATTTAATGAAGAGTACCTAGATTTTTTATTTTGACCCTTTTGAAACATAAATTGTAATATCTTGTAGCATCTCGGCCTTATGTGGCCGATAACTCTGTAAAAATAACAAGTGGACACAAATCTTCGATTCTTCTTCGAAGTTTCTTCTTGAAAAGATCTGGATATGTCATCTTTCTTTTCATTTACTTTAGAGCACTCACCCTTATAGCCAATGCCTTAAAGATCCCCTTTAACCTTACCAATTTCCATTAACTTTCCTAGTTTTTTTGTGCCCCCATTCAACATTCTCAATCCCTTTTTGGTACTTACTAATTTCATTCTAGTTTCACCAAGTTCATATGACGTCAACATCAATTTCTTTTCTAACTCTTGGATGGTGTTCTTCTTGGAGAGATTCTCTTCCTTCAATCTTTCATTCTTTCTACATATTTTCACCTATTTTTTGTACATTAACTCATAGGCTTTATAAATACCTTCCTTTTTATCATCTAAAGTACTGTCATCTCATAGTCTTAGATTGAGCTTTGAGCTTAATCATCTGCATTTTTCCCAAAATTTCCCAGTTTACTTACTTTTTCGTGTTCAGTTACTTCCTTCTCGGTTACTATTAAACAAGTAACTGGACTTTTGTTGTACAAAGTAACTAACGCATCACTATTCACAACTTCTTTTTCACTTATTCGTTATCACTCCAAGTGCTCGTATAGGATTTTCCTTTTCTCTTCTTCATGGTATTAGCACACTCCGCTTGAACATGTCCGAAGCCTTGACACTCATGGCATTCTCTTTACCTTTCTTTCTCCCTTTTTAGTTTTGGCTTGTTGTTTGAAGTTGTTGTTCGATGAACTTTTTTCGTTTTGCCTAAACTCGGATCTGTCCTTTTTCGCTCTCTTTATCCACTTACTAAACTCTCATGTTAATAGCTCCATATCCTCATTCTCGTTAGATTCATCTTCTACATCATTCACAACTTTACCAATCTCGGCTTGCAATGCTAATCCTTTCTTCTTCTCTCGATTATCCCTCAACAAATTCATTTCAAAATTGGTAAGAATTCCAATTACCTTCTCTAATGACAAGTCATTAATATCGTGGGCCTCCTCTATTACTGTGATTTTCGAAATGAATCTCAGAGGTAATGATCTCAAAGTCTTCTTGACTAGTTTCAGATTGGAATATTTCTTCCCCATTTGATGTGCCTAATTCGCTATATCTCGTAATCTTTCATGAAAGTCTCCAATAGTCTCATTTTCATCCATCCTCAGTTCTTCAAACTTTACAGCTAACATCCGTAGTTTTGACGCCATCACAGATTTTGACCCTTCATGAATAGTTTGTAAAGCATCCTACGCTTTTTTAGCTAATTCATAGGTTGATATCATTGAGAAGCATCCCTCATCAACAACACTGAATATCACATGCATTGCCTATGAATTTCCAAGTGCACTTTCTTCTTCGGCTCTTGTCCATTCAGATGGATCTTTTTGAACTACCTCTCCTTTATCATTAGTGATCATCGAATTCGTCCACCCATGTACTACTGAATGCCAAGCTTTTGTGCCCTAAGCTTGGATGAAAACTTTCATTCTTGATTTCTATGCAGGATAGTTAGAACCGTCCAACAGCGGTGGCTTGATAATCGATGCTCCTTCGCTTATGGCCATGTTTGCGAAACTAGGATCTACACCAACTTGCTATCAAGTTCTGAATCAGTGACCTCTTTTTGATACCAATTGAAAAACCGAAGAGGGTAGTGGTTTCGCAAACTTTCCAATTTTACCGCGGTCGTCTCTAGCACAAACAATAAAAAACAATAACAAATGAAATAACAAATAACAATAAAAATTTGGTAACGCAATTCGTCACACCTTACCTACATCTACGGGCCTCTCACCCAGCTTAATAACTTTCACCGAAATACAATAGATTTACCCAAGTCTTTACTGAGCCGACACAACTCAACCCTTGACACTATCTCTCAACCTCACTTCCCGTGAAAGAATTTCACACCCAATAACATGACCAAATCGTGTTAACCTTGTCAGAGGATTTTTCTAACTACTTTCTCTCAAACAACAATTAATAAAAATAACTCAAGTACTTAATCAACTAAGAACTGAACAATAATATACTTGAGATAAAAGAAAAACTTTCCTATGATTTCAGCTTCTTGAAATAATCCTTCAATTGAAACGATTCAAACCAACTTCAATAGCTTCAATTAAACCACATGGAAGTATAGACAATAGATGAAGATCCACGGTGTTTTGCTCGCAAAAACAACTCACAACCCCATATGAAGAAATCTGGAAAAAGTAACTCAAAAACCCACTGCACCGTAGCCAATACACTCTTCACGTAGCATGTCTCACTCACACACGTTGTTCAGCTCTCTCATGAGACATTCACTTATACTGCAGTGTTTGTTCCTTTAACCATTAACCCACATGAACTCTTTACCGCCTTACGTAAACTCTTACGTCTACGAGGCCTTCACCTAGCTTAATAACTTTCACCGAAGTACAATAGATTTACACATGACTTTATTGAGCCAACACAACTCAACCCTTGACATTATCTCTCAACCTCATTTCCCTTGAAAGAATTTCACACCCAATAATACGACCGACTCGTGTTGACCTCGTCAGAGGATTTTTCTAACTACTTTCACTCAAACAACAATTAATAAAAATAACTCAAGTACTTAATCAATTAAGAACTGAACGACAATATATTTGAGATAAAAGAAAAACTTTCCTATGATTTCAGTTTCTCAAAATAATCCTTCAATTGAAACCATTCAACCCAACTTCAACAGCTTCAATTAAACCATATGAAAGTATAGACAATAGATGAAGATCAACGGTGTTTTACTCACAAAAACAACTCACAACTCCAGATGAAGACGTCTGGAAAAAGTAACTCAAAAACCCACTACACCGTAGCTAATACACTCTTCATGTAGCATGTCTCACTCACACACGTTGTTCAGCTCTCTCATGAGACATTCACTTATACTGCAGTGTTTGTTCCCTTAACCATTAACCCACATGAACTCTTTACCGCCTGACGTAAACTCTATGTCTTATACCCACATAAAACACCGTTGCAGCACACTCACATCAGAGATTTACTTCCACAATGATTGGAGACAAGCAAGCAGAATTTCACTTCAGCTACATAACGGAAAACAATGTCCCAATTGTCAACATGCATACGCACACAACTCTGTTGCCGCACACTCACTCTTGAGATAGACTTCTACCGTAGATTAAAGATATGCACAGATCCCTCACACAATAAGAGTCCCACTTCAACAGAGTCCCACTACAATCATGCAACCACTACTTCAAATTTAAACACGTAATAACGTCATCCTTTTATTTTCTTCAATCCACAAAATCAACACAAACCCGCAGTAACACTATTTATTTACCAACATGTCCAGCAGTAAAAACAAAATCTAATAGTAACAAAATGCAATTACCAATTATACATTATATGTCCAATTAAGATGTCAAAACTAAATAGAAGATATCTAGAATATATCCTAACAATCTCTCCCTTTTTGGCATTTTTGGCACAACTCTTAAACTCCTCCTAAATAACATAATTGGTCATATAAGCATCAAATTCACAATTCATATGACAAATACTCCCCCTTAATCACAAACATCAAGTTCTAAAGGACATCAAGCTTATCCAATCATCTAAATTTCTCCCCCTTGGGAGAAAAAGATGCCAAAAAGCACAACATTAAGTCACGCATGTACCTTGAAATCTCCCCCTGAATGGAACGTTCACCATAAACAATTTGATATCTTCCCCTTTGGACAAAACAATATCAAAACGCATAATCATAATAATCAACAATAGGTGCAGCAGAAGAATCATAAGCACATCAAGATGACAATTTACGACCAGTCAATACAAATGCCAACATGTCATCACTTATTCATCACTTACTTCAATTTTATCTTTATAAGACTAACCAAATTCATAAACCCAAGCAATTAAATATGAGTGTTGTCAGTATAGTGAGAGAGACAGAGATACCGGAGAGAGATACCCGAGAGAGAGACCCACACTGATGAGAGAGCTGAAGAGTCTTCGATGAAGCCAAATAGAAGTCATAATGCAAACTACTAAAAAGATATGACGATAATGGCAACATAAAAACTAAAGAACTAAAGAAGACTTTTTTTTTTTACGATTCCTCCCTTTTTTTAAAACAACACAAAAAATACTTCAAAATTGTAAAGCATACAGTCCCTATGCCTCTCAAAGAAATTCAAATCTGGTCTTTTTTTTCATCATATTATCTTTATCATCGGTTTCTTCTTCTGAAGTAACTGACTTGTCCTCTGTTTGACCAGTTTCTTTATAAATAGTAACTAACTATGAATCTAGACAACTTCTTGTTTTTCCTTCACAATGTATTTGTGTTTATAATTGACCCTTTTTAATCCAAGTGTGCTTCAACAATATGGGTTGCCGCTGAAAATTTAATGGAGAGTGTCTAAATTTTTAGTTATGACCCCTTTGAAACATCATTCGTAACATCTTGTAGCATCTCGGCCTTATGTGCCCTATAACTCCACAAAAATGACATTTGGGTATAAACCTTCAATTCTTTCTCGATGTTTCTTCTTCTCGGATAAATCTGGACATATTATTTTTCTCCTCATTCACTTTTTGAGCACTCACCCTTATAGCCAATGCCTTGAAGATCCCTTTTAACCTTACCAATTTCCATTAACTTTTCTAGTTTTTCTGTGCCTACATTCAACATTCTCAATCCCTTTTCGGTACTTACCAATTTCATTCTAGTTTCACCAAGCTGATCTGACGTCAACATCAATTTCTTTTCTAACTCTTGGATGGAGTTCTTCATGGAGAGATTCTCTTCCTTCAATCTTTCATTCTTTCGACATATTTTTACCCATTTTTCGTACATTAATTTGTAAGCCTCGTAATTGTTCTCCTTTTTATCACTTGTACCACTTTTATCACTGTCATAATATGATATCGAGCCTTGAGCTGATTAGTCTGTGTTTATCTCAAAATTTTCCGATTTACTCCCTTGTTCATGTTCAATTACTTCCTTCTCAGTTGTTGTTAAGTAAGTAACTAGGCTTTTACTGTACAAAGTAACTAACAAAACACTATTTACAATTTCTTCTTCACTTCCATATTCACTTCCGGATTCGTTATCACTCCAAGTGCTCGTATAGGATTTTCCTTTTCTCTTCTTCATGGTATTAGCACACTCCGCTTGAACATGTCCGAAGCCTTGACACTCATGGCATTCTCTTTACCTTTCTTTCTCCCTTTTTAGTTTTGGCTTGTTGTTTGAAGTTGTTGTTCGATGAACTTTTTTCGTTTTGCCTAAACTCGGATCTGTCCTTTTTCGCTCTCTTTATCCACTTACTAAACTCTCATGTTAATAGCTCCATATCCTCATTCTCGTTAGATTCATCTTCTACATCATTCACAACTTTACCAATCTCGGCTTGCAATGCTAATCCTTTCTTCTTCTCTCGATTATCCCTCAACAAATTCATTTCAAAATTGGTAAGAATTCCAATTACCTTCTCTAATGACAAGTCATTAATATCGTGGGCCTCCTCTATTACTGTGATTTTCGAAATGAATCTCAGAGGTAATGATCTCAAAGTCTTCTTGACTAGTTTCAGATTGGAATATTTCTTCCCCATTTGATGTGCCTAATTCGCTATATCTCGTAATCTTTCATGAAAGTCTCCAATAGTCTCATTTTCATCCATCCTCAGTTCTTCAAACTTTACAGCTAACATCCGTAGTTTTGACGCCATCACAGATTTTGACCCTTCATGAATAGTTTGTAAAGCATCCTACGCTTTTTTAGCTAATTCATAGGTTGATATCATTGAGAAGCATCCCTCATCAACAACACTGAATATCACATGCATTGCCTATGAATTTCCAAGTGCACTTTCTTCTTCGGCTCTTGTCCATTCAGATGGATCTTTTTGAACTACCTCTCCTTTATCATTAGTGATCATCGAATTCGTCCACCCATGTACTACTGAATGCCAAGCTTTTGTGCCCTAAGCTTGGATGAAAACTTTCATTCTTGATTTCTATGCAGGATAGTTAGAACCGTCCAACAGCGGTGGCTTGATAATCGATGCTCCTTCGCTTATGGCCATGTTTGCGAAACTAGGATCTACACCAACTTGCTATCAAGTTCTGAATCAGTGACCTCTTTTTGATACCAATTGAAAAACCGAAGAGGGTAGTGGTTTCGCAAACTTTCCAATTTTACCGCGGTCGTCTCTAGCACAAACAATAAAAAACAATAACAAATGAAATAACAAATAACAATAAAAATTTGGTAACGCAATTCGTCACACCTTACCTACATCTACGGGCCTCTCACCCAGCTTAATAACTTTCACCGAAATACAATAGATTTACCCAAGTCTTTACTGAGCCGACACAACTCAACCCTTGACACTATCTCTCAACCTCACTTCCCGTGAAAGAATTTCACACCCAATAACATGACCAAATCGTGTTAACCTTGTCAGAGGATTTTTCTAACTACTTTCTCTCAAACAACAATTAATAAAAATAACTCAAGTACTTAATCAACTAAGAACTGAACAATAATATACTTGAGATAAAAGAAAAACTTTCCTATGATTTCAGCTTCTTGAAATAATCCTTCAATTGAAACGATTCAAACCAACTTCAATAGCTTCAATTAAACCACATGGAAGTATAGACAATAGATGAAGATCCACGGTGTTTTGCTCGCAAAAACAACTCACAACCCCATATGAAGAAATCTGGAAAAAGTAACTCAAAAACCCACTGCACCGTAGCCAATACACTCTTCACGTAGCATGTCTCACTCACACACGTTGTTCAACTCTTTCACGAGACATTCATATATACTGCAGTGTTTATTCCCTTAACCATTAACCCATATGAACTCTTTACTGCCTTACGTAAACTCTTTGTCGTATACCTATATAAAACATCGTTGTAGCACACTCACATTAGAGATTTACTTCCATAATGATTGGAGATAAGCAAGTAGAATTTCACTTCAACTACACAACGAAAAACAACGTCCCAATTGCCAACATGCACATTGACTTGATGCCGCACACGCACACAACTCTGTTGCCGCACACTCACTCTTAAGATAGACTTCTACCGTAGATTAAAGATGTGCACAAATCCGTCACACAATAAGAGTCCCACTGCAACCATGCAACCACCACTTCAAATTTAAACACGCAATAACCTCGTCCTTTTATTTTCTTCAATCCACAAAATCAGCACAAACCCACAGTAACACCATTTATTTACCAACATGTCTAGCAGTAAAAACAAAATCTAGTAGTAAAAAAATGGAATTACCAATTATATATTATATGTCCAATTAAGATGCCAAAACTAAATAAAAGATATATATAATATATCCTAACACAATCCAATTCTAGATTCCTATCTTATAGAAAAACAAATACCAAAGAGACGAGTAGTCGTAGAGTTAAAAATTGAACATAAATGACGGTGAAGAGAAATAGGAGGCAAGGTTCAAGAACCAATGCCTTTTGATGTACTTGGAATCGTGATTTGGGTATAGAATGCAAGTCGGTGCCTGAAATGACTTTTTAGAAGTTGAAAATGAGAAGAAAATAATAGAAAATGGAATTATGGCACTACAAGGGATTATCTTTGACCATCTTTTTGTTAGAAGAACAACTTGAGTATTAAATTTGAAAACCATAACTAATGAAATTATTAAATAAAAGGAACAAAACAGAACATGGAAACATGATAAAACACGTAGAAGGGTAGCTATTAAGAGCTTGAGTTAGTTAATCTCCAACATTTGTCCCCTTTAATTCAAGCGAGTGGAAGAACAACTATCACATTCTGAAGCTTCAGCAATTTCTTCTCTATCAAAGCCTTTGTCAGAACATCTGCGAATTGTTCTTTAGTACTGCAATGCTACAACTTAATTTCTCCTTTTGAAACCAATTCTCATATTAAGTGATACCGAGTTTCGATATGCTTGGTTATCCCTTGATGAACTGAATTTCTTGTAATATAAATGGTGGATTTGTTATCACAAAAAATTCTTGTTGACTGCGTTTGCTTATGCTTCAAATCTTGTAAAATTCTTCTTAACCACACTGTATGACAAGCTGTAGCTATAGCTATTATGTATTCAGCTTCTGTGCTAGATAAGGCAATAACTTGTTACTTCTTTGACATCTAAGAAATGTCACCACCTCCAAAACAAAAAATGAATATGTTGTGCTCTTCCTATCATCTACACTCCTAGCCCGATCACTATCAGTAGAACCTAAAAGATCAATGTTATCATCTTTCATATACCTGATCCCGTAATTAATCGTTCCTTGGACATATCTAAAAATTCTTTTTGCTGCACCATGGCGATATTTCCTTGGGGTTGTGCATAAATTTGGAAATCAAACCCACTGCAAAAATAAGATCTGCTTGAATGTGGGCCAAATACATCAAACCTCCCACCATGCTTCTAAAATGCTTCTCATCTGCCTTTTCAACTCCTTCTTCCAAGGATAACTTGTCGTTAGCATGCAGAGGTGACTTGACAACTTTTCAATTAAACATATTAAACCTTTCAAAAGATCTGTGACATATTTGTTTTGATAGAGGGACATTCCACCTGCATCTTTAACAACTGCCAAACCCAAAAAATAATGTAATAATCCCAAATTGGACATATCAAAAGCTTCCATCATTGACACCTTGAAAGCTTCCATCAATCCAATTAAATTCCTAATATATATTATACCATCCACATACAAACGTACCACCAAAAAATCATTTTCACAACTTTTAACATACAAAGTAGGTTCAGTAGCACTCTTTTTGAAAATTATTTTTAGCAAAATAAGAATCTATTTTTCTATACCAGGCTCACGGAGCCTATTTGAGCCTATAAAGTGCCTTATGAAGTTTGTAAACTTTGTGTTCGGAGGCTTTAACTTCAAAACCTTTTGGTTGTTAAACATACACATCTTTAACTAAATCACCATTAAGAAATGTTGATTTAATGTCTAATTGAAAAACAAAACATCAATTATGGGCAGCCACACTTAGAATTAATCTCACAGTATCTAATCGTGAAACAAGGGAAAAAGTTTCCAAAACATCAATACCTAGAATTTAAGCATAAACCTTTACCACTAGCCTTGCTTTTTCTTTTTCTCTTCAACGTACCATCTGGATTAAATTTGGACTTAAAAATCCATTTGAGGCTAATTGCATCCTTCCCCGTCAGGCAAATCCACCAAGGTCCAGGTTTGATTCTTTTCAATGGCTTATAATTCTTCTCTCATTGCTCTAACCCATTATTCTCTAACAATTGCATCTTCAAAGCAAGTAGGTTCCATCACCAAGCAAGCAAATTCAATTGAGCCATAAATATCTGACAAACTCCTGACTCTTCATGGAGGAGAATCTGCAGTATCATTAATCGTGGGAGGAGTTAAAGAATCAAGTTCAACAGGTTCTACAATCTCTCTAGTGGCATGTGTGGCACCTACTTTAACCCAATCCTAAGCTTTATCTTCATTAAAAATGACATCTCGACTGAAAATTAACTTATTAGTGATGGGATTAAACAATTGATAGGCTTTTTCATCTTCATTATAGCCGATGAAGATGCACTTGAAACTTTCCTCATTATGCTTTCTCTTTAATTCTGATGGAACAAATAAATAAGCAATGGATCCAAAAATCCATAAATGACACACATTTAGGCTCCTGCTAAACTAGGCTTCATATAACGTTTGTCCTCCAACTGCTCGTGTGGGTGATCAATTCATAATATATACTATTGTAGCCACTGCTTCTGCCCAGAATTTGTTTGGAAGGCTTTTGTCATTTAACATACTTTTGGCTGCCTCTATAATCCTTTTATTATTCCTCTCTGCTACACTATTTTACTGTGGTCTATAGCTTATTGTCAATTTTCTCTATATACCTGATTGATCACAAAATAATTGAAATTCTTGGGATGTAAATTCACGCATATGATCAATTCTCAATTTTATAATTAAGTTTCCATATTCTTTCTCCACTGTAACTTTGATTTTTTTTTATAATTAAGTTTCTAGATCCTTTCTCCACTATAGCTTTGAATTTTTTGAAAAATTCAAAATCCTTAGATTTCTCTTTCAAGAAATATACTAGTGTCACCCGTGAGAAATCATTGACAAAGATCATAAAATACTTACTCCCATTCAATGATAATGTTTGCATTGGACGACAGATATCTACATGAATAAGTATCAGAGGTTTGGGGGCTCTGCACGATTTGCCTATTGGAAACTTATTTCGATGATGCTTCCCAAAAATGCAAGGCTTATATTAGCTTTCATAGGACTGTATTGTTGGTAGTCCTATCACCATATTTTTCTTGAGTAATAGTTGTAACCTAACAAAATTGAGATGAGCAAATCTTCTATACCGCAAAACTGAATCATTACTTAAGGCTTTGAATACATTAAGATTTGGTTATGAAAATGTGATAGGAAATATTTTGTTTTCTGACATTTTTACTGAATACACCAAATTCATACTTCTTTTATGATAAATCAGACATTCATCCTTATCAAACATAGCATAATAACCTTTCTTTAATAATTGACCCAAACTCAATAGATTATGAGTAATACCAGGCACATACATGACATTCTAAATAATTCTCCTACCAGTTCACAACCTACATCAATCTTGCTTATTCCACACACCCGAACTTGATTATTGTTGCCCAAGGTTGCTTATGAGTCCACATAGACATCAATCTCAACAAAATAATCCCTATTTCCCGTCATGTGATTACTGCATGCACTATTTAAGTACCAAACTTTAGAAGGCATATCAACGTTAGCAGCTAAACAAGAAACAATAAATTATTTACAGAATCTTCTTTCTCTTCATAGAAATTAGCCTACTGTTTCTTTTCACATTTTCTTGCTATATGACCATATTTATTACATTTGCAACACTGAACATCATTTTTGTCATGATCATTTTTATTTGTACTCCAGCAGTTTTCTCAATGTAATTAGTTTTACCATAGTGAGAACGTGGAGGTAGGGAGTTAACATTACTTTAGTTTCTCTCTTTGACATATGATTGGTTACGACCTCTTCCACGACGTAAGTACCCTTGTCTAATGCCACTCTTGCTACTAGTTCCACCTCTTACTGAACCTTCAAATTTCTTTTTCATATGAATCTTTGATTGAAAGGCCTGCTCCAAAACGTCCCTGTTGACCTATTCATACGAGCTTCATGTGACTCAAGAGAACCTATTAGCTCAATAAAAAAGTAATAAGACAAATACTTGGATTCTTCTTCAACAACAACAACATAATCAAATTTAGGGGGAAGGCTCCTTAAAACCTTCTCAACAATCTTTTGGTCAGACAACTTTTCACCAAAAGATCTAATTTGATTTGTAAGGGCAAAAATTCTTACAGAGAAATCTTGAATTGAATAAGATGGCTTCATAAACAAATTCTCAAAATCTCAACAAAGAGTTTGTAGCTTTACTGTTACTACCTTGGTTGACCCTTGATGATGTTCTTGAAGCAAATGCCATGCTTTCTTCGCAATGTTCGCTCCCATCACTCATAAGAATAGATCATCATTCACACCTTGTTGAATGAAGAATAGGGCCTGCGTAACTTTCTTTTGCTTGTCCTTTAATTCATTCCTTTAGGCTATTGTCAATCTTGATGTTTGCTCAGGATCAACAATTTCTTCAAAAACAGTTTCCATTAAATCCCACAAATCTTAAGACCTAAATAAAGTTCTAATTTTCACGACCCAAAATTGGTAATTATTGCCATAAAAGGAACTGTTTCAGTATTAGAGGTATTGCTAACTACCATTTTATCTTTGGCTAGCTGGACACGCTTATTTTTTGGTGATCTCACACTTTCAATAAAGACCACTCACAAAACACTTCTCTTAAACCAAGGCTCTGATAGCAAATTTTAGAAGAACAAGTGAACCAAATAAAATAACCTCAAAAATTCTCAGAAAAAATACACTCACAGGGACAGAAAACACACTCAAATTTGCAGACTAAACTAAGACTTTTTTATTAAGTTTGATAAAATATAACTTCTGGTTTTACAGGTGTTAGACCTCAAACATTTCTTAGAAGTTAGAACTATTGAATGAAAAATTTTGGTGATTAGTCATGAGTAAAGAACAAATGATGAATTTTTTTTGAATTAGAAATGATAGACAAGAGTGAAGTAGTGAATGAGAAGTGTGGATAGATTCATATTTTTCTTTGGTGTTTTGGTGGATAAGATATTATGAAATGGGAAGAATTAAGGTGAAGGTTAGAAGTAAAATGGAAGCAAAAATGAAGTTGAATATGTGTAGTAAGTTGACGAAGAATATGTATATATCTGTATGTTCTGTTATTAGTGTTCATGATTAATCATAGATTATAATTTCTTTATGGATGATATTGAGTTGATAATGAGGAGCAAATGAAGTAGAAAGGGTGATCTTGGTATGAGTTGTGTTAAGGAAAGATTGGGAAGCAAAATTGGTAGCTGCACATTTCGAAATCCAAGTCTTTCCTTGGTGTAGAAATTGTATGCTGACTTCAGGAGAAAAATTGGACTAATTTAAGCTAAATTAGTCAAAATTGTCTTCTGAAAAGTTATAGCTTATCTTTTTAGCTTTCCATCGGTATATAGTATGGAATTTTAGGACATCAGCGTTGAAAGTTAGGGTCTTTAGAAGGGAAGATGCTCAGGAGAAAAGATGTATTGTCTGTAAAGTTGTATCATCTGTAAAGACGCTTCGTCTGTGATGACGTCATATTGTCTGTAAGGATGATTCGTCTGTAAAGTTATATCGTTTGTAAAGATGCTTCGTTTGTGATGACTTCATATCGTCTGAGAAGATGTATCGTCTGTAAGGATGATTCGTTTGTAAAGTTGTATCGTCTGTAAAGATGCTTTGTCTGTGATGACGTCATTCGTCTTAACGCTGCGTTTGGTTATCGTCTCCAGTATGCAGAGACGGAATGAGACAAAAATTTAGAGACAAAACAGAACAAAAATTGGAGACAGTGAGGTGTTTGGTTGCGATGGACAAAACAGAAAAACTGTCTCCGTCTCGAGAACACAAATGTGTTTGGTTACAGTGGACAAAACAAAAAAACAGTGTCTGACGAAAATGCCCCTGCAGTATAATATGATTGGAAAGATATAATTCATTGATTATTTTACAATTGTATAAATATTTATTTGAAGTTGTAATTTTTTAATTGTATCAATAATAAGAAAATTAATTTTGTATAATAATAATAATAATAATAATTGTTATAACAAAATTTATAATAATAGTTAATAATAAAAGAATAATAATAAGAAGAAAATTTATAAAAATAATTAATAATAATAATAAGAAGAAGTTTAAAATTTATAATAATATTAAATAATAATAAGTTCAAAATTTATAATAATAAAATAATTAATTTTGTATATTAAAATTAATAATAATAATAATAATAATAAGTTTAAAATTTATAATAATAAATTATAATAAAAGTAAAAAATTTATAATAATAAAATAAT
>JANZLC010000200.1:24028659-24047670 GCA_026413385.1 Erythroxylum gracilipes
GAATTAAAGTTTCTGAACTCTATGGCTTACACAAAAGTATTATATGCGCAGATGAAATGTTCACATCAGATTGGTCCAGCCTACAACTAAAGGCACCTAAAGTTGAGGCTTTAGTCTTAAACATTTGGACAAAGAACTATAACTTACCTGAGTTCGTGCAAACCATGATTGACCTCAAAGTTTTGATAGTTACAAACTATGGTTTCTCTCCAACTGAATTGAGTAATTTCGAACTTCTTAGCTCTCTGTCCAGTCTCAGAAGAATTAGATTGGAAAAGCTTGTCCTGCCTTCCTCATTACTGTCATCCTTACAGTTGAAGAACCTTGGAAAGATATCACTGGTTAAGTGTAAGATCAGACAAGCTTTCAGCAGCATTCCAATCCAGATTTCAGAGGCGATTCCAAATTTAGCAGAGATAATTATTGACTACTGTTACGATTTAATGGTATTTCCTGCTGGATTCTGTGATCTTTTCCAGCTGAAAAGACTGAGCATAACCAATTGCCACAAACTGGGTTCATTGCCTGAAGACCTAGGAAACTTGGTGAACATGGAGGTGCTAAGACTCAACTCTTGCATTGATTTACCAGAGTTGCCAGAATCAATTGGAAGACTCCAAAGGCTAAGAGTTCTTGATATATCTGACTGTATGAGCATGACAAAGTTGCCAGAAACCATTGGGGGGTTGTTTAACTTGAAAAAACTCTTCATGATAGATTGCTCAAACTGTGAACTGCCCGTCTCGCTTATGAATCTTACCCAATTGAAGGAAATCACAGGGGACGAAGAAACCGCTGCTTCATGGCAAATTTTCAAGCTGTCCCTGGAAGATTTGGAAATAAAGGTGCGTAGAGATTTAAACTTGAATTGGCTCCTCTAGTAAATTGTTTCTGATGTAACCTGGTTTTGCAGCTGGATCATTTAATTTCAATATCATTCCCACTTCTACTTTCAGAATGTCTCTAAAAGCTTTCAACCAAATTATATTTCTTAATTACATTTTCATGAATAATTTTCCAAAGTTCCTATAGATCCGAAACAAGCCTATCAATATTCGGGAGAACATGTGAAAAGAAGAGAGATAATCACTTATGTTTTATGGTTATATTTATAATTGAAATATTACTTTTATATCATTGGAATCATGTTTAAGATGACCAGATCCATGATTTAGACTTAGATAATTGTCGTGAAAGAAGAAATAAAGTTATGAACATAAAACGAGAACAAAAGGTCTTGTGACGCTGATAGTAAGAAGCTTAGCACTCTTCGACAATCACACTACAACAGCCAAATTTTGCTTATCGTTATTTGCCCATTCGGTAATTTCAGTTAGCTAACTTGTTTCGAGTAAGAAGTTGAAATTGAGGGTATTAATTAGCAAAATTATGGCCCAGTACTTTTTACAAAGGCATATTATATCACTGGGAAATCATTGAGACAGGTCTACCAAAATATAGAATATTCGAACAATCTGACAGGAATATCCGCCGAGTTATGCG
Organism: Erythroxylum gracilipes; assembly: GCA_026413385.1. NCBI lineage: Eukaryota > Viridiplantae > Streptophyta > Magnoliopsida > Malpighiales > Erythroxylaceae > Erythroxylum > Erythroxylum gracilipes. The sequence goes on from JANZLC010000200.1 coordinate 24,030,163, forward strand.
TTTTTCTTAGGCTAAAGAAATTCAGCAGCAATAATTGCTCAGTCCTATTTACTCCACTGCCAAATGAAACCAGCAGCTGGATTGATTTAGAGGTTTCAAGGCCAAGTTCCTGTCACAGTTCCCAAGCACGCCTTAGCAAGTTAGGAACCCTTGAGGCTACAACAATGCTTGGGAATCAAGAAGTTACGAGACCAGAACAGCAAAGCTACAGACCTTAAGGACATTGCACATGCTAGGATGCTGTAAAAAGGCAAGGAAGTAGCCGCCAACAGTAGTGGATCTTAAGCATTTGCAGCAGGTGATATGTTATGAAGAAACAGTTTGCTTTCGGGAACCTATTTCTAAGTTACTTGAGAGACAAACAAACTTTAAACACTCATTTCTAATTAATTTGGTTCTTAAAAAATGTTTGAGCGCCTTAATTATTACACTTTACGTTCTCTTTATCAGAAGCACAGGAAATGTGATTTTTCCTTGATGCGTAGCTTCTTATCATAAGTGATAAACGCATAACAAATGCAATGCAACTCTAGATTCCTATCTCATAGAACAACAAATACCAAAGAGACGTTAGTTAAAAATTGAACAAAAATGACGGCCAAGAGAAATAGGAAGCAAGGTTCAATCGCCAAAGCCTTCCAAATGTACTTGGAATCATGAATTGAGTAAAGAATGCAAGCCAGTGCCTTAAATGACTTACTAGAAGTCGGAAATGGGAAGCGACAGAATACAAAATGGAATTACGGGACTACAGGGGATTATCTTTAATGTTGACCATCTTTTGGGAGGGTAGGACATGAGGGGAAACAGCAAATATCACCTGCATGTCAAAACTAATGCAAAGAAGGTAGCAGCTGCCAAATACAGAAATAGTTATAGAGGCACGATTAGTAGTGTAGGGCAATACATAATTGCCAAAACAAAACATGCAACAGAAGTCATGGTACAAACGCAGAACTGATAACCAGGATCTTTCACCACATTGAACTCGGTGGATATCTGGCTCCGAGAATTTGTAACAACAGTTACCTAGTATTCACGCAGCAAGATACAGAAGCTTCATACTGTAGAATATGACTTTTAAGACCATATATGAAAATTTCGTATTCCTTGCCTATACCTATCACATTCTGCGACATGTCTCTTTGCAGGTATGACTTTAATTCCTCCATATGCCCCAAGATTACATCTCGTGTAGACATGCTATCGTTACAATGCATACACTACCTCGCCACTGCTATCAATATCAATCTCAGATTCAGAATCCAAGTCCTCCATGTCATCATCCATGTCGAAGTTGTCCATCATGTAACTATTGATGCCAAGGGCCCCAGCAGGCGGTACTGTAGCCTCAGAAATTATCTGCATTATAGTATCAAGGCTTTGCGTGGGTTGATCAGATTCTTCAAATTGGTTGCCCATTGTCGCTTCATCCATCAGATCTGCCGGAAGATTCTTCAAAAACCACCCATGGTTCTTGATTTCTGGGATGCTAATTCTCTGTTGCACCAAATATCCAAAAGAAGAAACCTTTAGTCACACATACCAGCAAAAGATCCTAGTGGACTTGCTAAATATGCATAAGATATACCCATGTGGGAACAGATTTTGGGGTAAAATGCAACAATTTGGCATATTATTTGCCATTCGATTATCCAAACCACCCCACAGTTACCTATGTCATAAATTCAAAATTACTTAAGAAACGTGTTACTCACTGCTGCAGGATCAGCTACAAAAATTCTTGAAATAAGGTGGCGACATTCAGGAGAAATTTGTACCACGTCTGGAATAGAATACTGGACATTAAGAATTCTCTGCACATAACCAACAATAACATTGATCTTCTCCATATCAAATCTACATAATCAGGTATAACTGTGAAAACATATAACATACCTGAATCGTTTTGCGGAAATCCTTTGGCTCGTCAGGATCCTCAAAAGGATAAGCTCCAACCAGCATCACATACAAGGTTACCCCACATGACCATACATCTGCAACCTGCCATCATAATAAGATATAAAAACAGCATTTCAGTCATCTACCAAATTCAATTATAAAAATTTACATATTTCATACCGAGTAAAAATTTCATTCAACATTTTCCCCTAGGGCATCAAACCATTAACCAAGTATATATTTCCATAGAACAGATCTTCCACCAGCATGAAGACGGAAGAAGCTGTTTTGGGAAGTTACCAAGGAGCATTTGGGGTGGGTATGACCTCACAATTCCAGATGGTTATTCAGTCAAAAGAATCCCTCATTTAGAATCAGAGTGGCACAGCAATCAGCCAAATTTGATATCCAATTATGCATGCAGAAAAAGATGTCACCTTGCCATCATACTCTTGCTTCAACAACACCTCTGGAGCGATATATGCAGGTGTTCCCACCGTTGATTTTGGCTGTGAATGAAGGACTAAAGACTGAAAAAACATCCATATGGACACATGAGAAAGCAGCAATTTAACTGAAAAGCTAACCAAGCTGGAAAACAGCTTGTAAAGCAACCAACAACAATCACAATAACTAATTTAGCAAGATTAGTAATACCTTTGAATACCCAAAATCACAAATCTTCAAACGAGGAGCTGGACTTCCATCCAACAGAGTGTTTTCCAACTTCAAATCACGGTGAATTACTTGCTTCATCAACCAGCCAGCATAAGAAAGCCAAATCAATAATCCGAAAGAACTACCTTACACGGCCATATACAGGAAGGAAAATAAAACTGATTAATGTACCATGGCGTGGCAATAGCTGACTCCAGATATAAGTTGTTGAAAGAAGAAGCGAGCCTGAAACAAAATCCAGATTCAACTAATTGTGCAAAGCAGAAAGACAACAAAGAAAAAGGTGCCCATGAGATTGATACACAAACCTCATCCTCACTAAAACGTCCAGATCCAGCATTGCATATTCGCCCAAATAGCTCCCCTCCAGATGCATATTCCATTACAATGGCAAGATGGGTTGGTGTTAAAATGACCTGAGTAGAATTTAAAATAAAAGTCGCCATAAAGATTAAGATCACTTCTGCTTAAAAAAAATCGAATTGTTAAAAAAAAAAAAAACCAACCTCCTTAAACCTCACAATATTAGGATGTCTCAGAGATCTATGATTAATGATTTCTCTTTTAACATTCTCATCAATCTGCACCATAAGCCCAAAACAAGCCATCTATAAGCATTTGAGAATGAAACTAATCCCAATATGAAACTTATTACTAGAAGCAGAAAGAACACTATAATAAAAGACACTTGTGAATTTAAGAAACTAGAACAGAAAAAAGAAAAAGATCAACAAAACCCTAAACTGAAAATTTTCAATCTAACAATTACATTCCCTACCCCTAACCTGCTATTTTTCCTTTACCATCCTAGGAGCAATTTTTCATTGGAAAACTACAAATCTCAACCATTAAAACTCCATTTTCATATTTTCCAAAAAGAATATAATCAGAACTTACCAAAGAAAGAATATTCAACGGCTAAGTAAATTTCGTCGCGTGACTTTACAAAAGAAAAAAAATCGTACCTTTAAAGCAATAATTACAAATGGTCTCAACAATAACAACTTTGAATTACTATCGAATCAATTAAAGAGTCGAACGGCATCAGGGGGTTTTCCTTTGTAAAAAATCCACAGACATGAGACAACATACTAACAAAAGAAATGCAACATGATAGGAAGCTTTCTACGTTACGCTTCGAATTCAGTTTTTAGAATACGACCCATATAAATCGAAGGTTCTATGCCAGTTAAACTTAATTGATAAGCTTCTTAGCAGTCAACTTCGAAATCCATTAATGAGGAGACATTAAGCTAAAAACGTAATAAATTAGTTAAACCACACAAGAACAACTGAAAAGAAGCTAATAAAGCCACTGATTACACACTAACTAAATCAAACAAACTACAATTTTTGAGGAAAAGAAAAGGCAAAAGTCTGCAAAAGACCAAACCTTATCTCCTCTCTCAATATACTTAACAGCGACAAGCTCCTTGGTAACCTTATCTCTCATGAGTCGCGCGACGCCGAAGTTACCGGAGCCGATGTCTCGGACGAAATCGTAACGGTCACTGTCATGCATGATCGGCATGTCCATACAAGGCCCAATGGCAATCGCCGGATTCCGATCCATTTCTATTCTCAGGTTCCAAACTCTTTTCTTGGCACTTAAAGAGTTAAGACTCGATGATCACATTAGAGACATAGAAAACGACCTCGTATATCTCGTCACCGATGCATCAATCAGTAAAACGGTTACACGAAACTCTTGAATCGCTGACTCTGAGCGTGTCCAGACAGTCGGTTTCAAGCTCCCCTTCGGGTGTGTCGGATAAATTCCTGATCGGCGATGAGGCTACGGAAGTGATAATGACGCCTACGGAGATATTTACTATAAAGGAAGAGTAATGAGACAAAGAGTAACCGACGTAGTCTTCTTGGTCCGATAATTTGACTTTTTGTTGTTAAATGACTTAAGTGTCCTTGGCTTGTCGCGGAATAGAGGTGACTATCACGTGAATAGGAAATAGTCGACGGACGGCTCTGATCTAATCAGGGATGGAGTTAAGGTGGACATCAAGGTATAGTGTTGGACTACTGGAGGACGTTTTGGTCATTTTGTAGGCATTGTCCATCTTTGGAACAGAGCCTTGGGAATAAAAGAAAGCAGGTTCTGTCTGATTCTGTGGAATGGATTAGTTTAATATACAAAAAGTAATAATTATTCTCATTGTGAATCCACAAATCTGGACCGTTCATTTCAAAAACATCTTCGATATGAGATGCCAATTTGCTCAGGACTCACTGAACAGAAAATGTTTAAGAGTAAAGCAAAGGGCGTTGAAAAGGGTTGGTGCGTCCCCCCACTGAATCTGAAGTAAAGCGTCACTTACGAGCATTATTGTAGCAGCGGATTGGTGACATTGAGGAGTGACAACTGACCGGAGATTTCCAGAAATAAAAACTAGTATCCTCTTTTAACTGTTATTTTTGTTAGTGATTTTTAATTCAACAATCATTAATTATAAAAGTTTAATGATAAAAAAGATCAATAAAAGACTTAGTAAAGTATATTGAATTCCGGTGAGAAAAATTAGCTTTAATTAATATAGCTGATTATTTATTGAGCATGTAATGGGGAGAAATAATAAGGTTAGTATAAATAGCTAGTAATTTCTCTTGCTACTTACTTAAGTAAGTTTTGCTTATATAAATTTCATATTTATTGTTTGAATTGATTTTGAACAAGTATTGCATGAAAAAACATGTCAAAAATGAACTTTAGGGTGATTTTTTGACCAAATATCACCAAAATTTGTCAAAAAAATAACCAAAAATGTCGCAAGAAATCACCTTTTATCAGTTATTGGGTAGATTGTAGCGGGAAGAAGCGATCAACTGCTTCTAGAGCGAGTTCAACATCCAACGTGTGTGATACAAGTGTGCTAGATAGTTGGTGCATGCGGGAGCCAGCATCAGACACGTGTGCGAAAGTTGACACGTGTCCGACAGTTGGGGCATATATGTGCACCATACCTATGATCCACTCGTCATGAAGGCAACGCATGGTATGCACACCCCTTACGTATTCAGAGATGCGTGAGGCTTGCTGCGTATGTGCCTTCGACGGCACGCACGATGTTGACATTAGTTGTTGATGTCAGCATACCACAGGATAAAAATTCACAAAATGGTCCATCTAAGTTATTTTGGGTCAGTTTTTGAGGTCCTGTGAATTTATAAAGTGATTTTTTATATATATTTTTGAATTTAATTATGGTAATAAATAAGGTTTATTTTCAAAAAATTCAAATAAGATTATTAAAACCATGATTAAATGAATTTTTATGCATTTAACTTGAAATAAAAGAGATACATGTGGTTTTGGTATCTCATATGATGCATTTGTTATTCAATATCCCATGATTATTACTCTGATTGATATTTTTTATGATGAATTCTCAAATAAAGTTTGTTAATAATGTTTTCAACACTGATATATGATAATGAGTATGTGCATAAGGGTTTTGCATTTATGAATAGTAAGTTGTCACATATTTTATGCCTATACAGAAGAATATGAGGATGACATACAAGTGTGTCCCTTGTGCTTGTGGATCAACTTGTGTACTAATGATAATCTAGTCACCACAGTGGTCTTTCAAATTAGTTTTTGAATTGTTCTTCTTGCATGTTTAGGGATGCCTTTAGTCTTATGTTTGGTTATTCAACCCACAGATGTTGGCCTTATATGAGACTCTAAAATGTCCATAAAGGCATTAGAGGAAAGTCACTGTTTAAGTGATATATTCGCCTACAAGTGGTAGAATCATAAAAAGTAAATAGTGTGTATTCTGATCCTTTTTATATAGAATTCTTATTTGCATGTATTATATATTCAGCTCACATATATTTCATGATATGTGTGATAAGATTCTAAGTATAGATATTGTTTTGTGGCTTTGAGTATCGACGTTTTCCTACATTTATGTTGATTCTTACATTATCAATTTTGCAGTCACCTTCTCTATGAATAATAAAAACATCACAATTGAAACCCTCACTTGTTTCAATTTTAAGAAATAGAAGTAAGATGTAGAATTTGTGTTGGAGATGGGAAATATCAATATGGTCATGCTTAAAGATAGGCCACCAACACCTACATCTATAAGTTCAGAGGTTAAGAGAGAAAAATATGCAGCCTGAGAAAGGTCAAATAGGATGTGCTACTTAACCACAAAGAGATCCATATTAGATTATATGCTAAGTGGACTTCCAGAAATAATTATAGCAAGATATTCCCTCAACAACGTCTTGCAAAGATATAAGGTATCTTCCAATGCTAAAATATGTACTTTATTAAAGGAATTATACTTTATTAGATATACAGGAGCAGGGGGAGTAAAGGAGTACATAATTAGGATCTTCTACCTTTAGAGTAAGCTAAAGGCGTTAAATATTTATTTTCCTAATGCTTGTATTATGCACCAAGCTCTGAATACTCTATCATCACAGTTTGGTACTCTAGCTGCCACATATAATTCCTAGGATGAATTTTGGGACATAAATGTACTAATCACCTATTGTGTTACTGAAGAAAAGAAGATGAAGAATACAACTCATATAGCCTTAAATAGCAACCAACGGGAAGGCAAAGGTAAAGCCCCGTAAATTTAAAGGTAAAAAACCTAAATTTCCTCCACATGTAGATATTGGTCAATCTAGTGTTACTAGAAGTCTTATGAATGTTGTAAAGACTATAAGCCTGAGGTGTTTCTTCCGTAAAAAGAAACATAAGAAGTTGGAATCCCAAAAATATAAAACATGGAAAGAAAGGCAAAAGCTATCAAGTAACTCTTTGACTTATTCATACATGAGTCTAATCTTGTTATAGTCACATTAAGTTCTAGGTGGCTAGATAGTAGAGCCTCTAATCATATTTCTTCCACAATAGAGGGATTCATATGAAAGAGAAAGTAGAATAGGGATAAGGAAAAACTGATGGTAGCAAATAATGAAGAAGTTGATGTAATTTCTGTATAGGATATTTTCTTAAACCTTGATAAAGGGTTCAAGTTTGTATTATATGACATGTTTTATATACTGTCTTTTAAATGAAATTTGATCTTTGTATATGTTTTGGATAAATAAGGTTATAGTTTTGTAATTGAAAATTTTATTGTAAAGTTATCTTTCAATGCAAAATATATTGGTACTACCTTCTTATCATATAGCTTATATATAAAGTGTCTTGCCCCTAATGAGATATATGCTTCTTCATATATTATTGAACAAATCATTAGAAAGAGACCCTTGATAAAAGAGAAGTCATACATATTATGGTATAAAAGGTTAGGTCACATCTCCATAAACTTATTAAAGAGATTGGTTAAGGATAACATTCAACTAACTCTGGATTATAATGGCATAGAAATATATGATGACTATTGTAGGGGTAAGTTGACCAAAAAAAAGAAAAAGAAGTCAACTCGTTTTTTGGGCTTATTAGAGCTTATACATACAAATATATATGGACTTTATAAAGTTACATTGTGTAATTCAAGATATTTTCTAACATTATTGATAACTATTCTTGTTACGGATATGTGTTCTTTCTCAAAGCAAAGTCTGAAATTTTTAAGAAATTTAAGATCTTTAAGGCTAAAGATGAAAATTGGAAAGTTCAATTAAAATTGTCGAATCTTACTGTCGAGATGACTATTATAACATAATAGGGTTTTAGGACATGAAAAAGGTTCATTTTTCAAATATAGAATCATGTTGAATAGCGACTTAGTTCACTATGTTATGTAGTCTTGAGGAAAATGGTGTGGGCAAAAGGTTGAACTAATACAGAGATTGTAACTCATACCTATACAAACTGAGGTTCTTGAGGTATAAGAGCATACTAAACCGGTTCAATTAAGAAAATCCATTAGAGTGATATGACCTACTGTCTCATCTAATTACATAGTCTATTTAGGTGAACAGGACTATGATATTGGACATGTAGTAGATTCAGTTACTTTTATACAAGCTATTTCTAGACTTTATGCATATTTATGGTAAGATGCAGCGAGGGATGAGATACAATTCATAAAATATAATAAGGTATGAGAGCTTTATATTTACATCATAACTACAAACCTATCAGTTATAAATAGATTTATAAGACCAAAAAGGACTCTCATGGTAAAGTTGATCAATTTAAAGCTTGGTTAATTTCCAGATGGTTCCCTTAGAGAGAAAAGATTAGCTTTAATATTACTTGTTCTCTTGTATTCTCTGAGGATGCATTTAAAGTGATTATCACAATAATGGCTTATTATGATATAGAGCTATATTAGATAGATGTCAAAACCACTTTCCTGAATTGAGACCTTTGTGAAAACGTCTATATGGGACAACTTGAAGGATTTCAGGAACAAGATAAAGTTGATATGGTCTGTAAATTAAGAAAATCTGTGGATGGTTTGAAAGAAGCCTCTAAACAATGGTACCTACAGTTTGATGATGTTATTAACTCATTTGCCTTTGTGAAAAATAAAGTTAAAAGATGCTTGTATTAAAAGGCTAAGAGGAGAAAGGTCAATTTTATACTTTTATATATAAATGATATCTTGCTCGCATTAAATGATTTGACCATACTGCATGAGATTAAGCAACTTTTGGCTAAGCATTTTGACATAAAGAACCTTGGTGAGGCATCTTGTATCCTAGGTATTCAGATTCACTGAAACAAAACTTAAAGCTTGTTGGATCTTCACATAGAACATATATTGAGTGTGTGCTGTATAGGTTTCATATGACTAATTGTAAACCTCTTGCAGAACCTGTCTCTTATGGTGAGAGATTTTCTTTGGCACAATGTCCAAAGAATGATACAAAATGAGAGGATATGAAAATTTTAACTTATTCTTGCGTAGTAAGTAACATGATGTAAGTCGAGGTATGCATTAGGTTGAACATTGCATTTATTGTTAGAATGCTATGTGGATATATTACTAACATAGGTATAAAATATTGGAATGCATTTGAATGATTTTTTAGATATCTTAAAGGAACTAAAGATTATATATTGATATTCGGGAAAGTCAACAGTCGAAATCTCATAGGTTATACGAATTCAGATTTTGCTATGTCCCCAGATGATAAGAAGTCCACATTATGGTACATTTTGATATTAGCAGATGGTGCAGTACTGTAAGAGAGTGTCAAGCAGACATTAGTAACTTCCTCAGCTATACATGTAGAGTATGTGGCATGGTATGAGGCTACTTCACTAGTGGTTTGGCTCAAGAACTTAATTTCTGAGATGTCTGTAGTTAATTCAATTGTTAGACCCATTCAGTTATATTATAATAATCTTTATGCTATATTGTTTAGTAACAACAATAAAAACATCATAGGTCTAAGCATTTGAAGGCAAATATATGACCATGAAGGAATTAATACAAAAAAGGTGACATTGAGGTGGAGCATTTAGAGACTAAGCACATGGTTACTGATCATCTGACTAAAGGATTTAAATAGTTTTTTTTAGAGACAAGTGTATAGTGTGGGTTTATTGAAGTCCTTAGATACTGTTAGTTAAGAATCATTGTATTTGCTCTTGATACAATTGTACATATTTCATATGTTATGATAGTATATTTTTATACATATTGATGATCTTCTTTTTGGTCTCAGTCATAGTTACTTGTATACATTGTCATAATATATGTGAAATTCTTAAGATTTGTGTCAATCTTAAGCATTTTAAAAGTCATTAGACATATATATATAGAGAGATTGACCTTGAGCCTATGTCTTTAGGACACATACATATACATACAAAAATCTATGGATTTGATAAGATATAAGGGATATAAGTATTTGATCTCATAAGGGTTTTCTCTGATACAATTTTGCATTCAGTAAGAGAAAACAAATTTCTCTTATTTAGAATAAAGTTTGGAGAAATTGAGATTGACAAACGGAATAATAATACATTTCAGATTATACAGGTATCATTGCATTTTGTCACACTCTATTTTCTCATTCATGTTAATAAGATATTAGATATGCATGATTGTATTGAATATGTATAGCATATGACACATGCATTTGATATTGTTCAATATTGAAAGCCTTACAGGATCGAATGATGGACTTTTATTATCTTTGGATCAAATGTTTTAAATTGGTCGACCTTTACATTGATTTTATTTGAACACTTTTTCTGTTTTTATTGTTGTTACAACTATTGTAACTAATATTTATCCAAAGGGAAGAATGTTAGTGATTATTAATTGGCCAATGATTAATTACAGATCGTTTATAAAATTAAAGTTAAGAAAATTTAATTTGATCTAAAATAAAGATAATAAAGAATCTCAATAAAGGATCTAATTGTTAAAGTAGTGCTCTAAAGGCAATCACCTTTAACACTTTTTTATAATCTTTATTTTGATTAATAAAGTGAAAGGCAATTTTCATTAATTTGATGTTCATGTATTTATAAATTGATGTCATTCTTAAATCAAATTAATGAAGTTCATGATACAAAATATAGCATGAAGGAAATCATAATGAAATCATGATAATGAGATTCCTATCATGTGCAATTATGTTAGTATCTAAATTATCCTTAGTCATAGGATTAATGAGATAGGACATTGTTAATCTGAATGAACTAGCACATGTTATACTCCTTGATTTGATCAAGCAATGAATCTCATAAACTGTAATCATGAGATATTTAAAGTTAACATGTGGATGCTTACTAAGAATAGTAAGTACATTAGATGACCCACTATGAGATTATCATATGGATGATATATCAAATGTCAGTGATTAATCTCATCATAACAATGGTGCAAATATCCTTAGACCTGAGGTACTCAAGGATATCTTGGATATTGATCTTGTGCTTTGACACCATTCCTTATTGCCTCAAGATGAGGTCGCTTATAAGGTAGTGATTAGGTACGACTATTGGTATTCGAAGGTAATTGGGTATCCAATAACAGATTCACCACTCCTAATAGAAGGATATGCTACCCACGGCCTCTTGTCAAGGTCATTACTCAGGAGTCTCTGGCTAAACTCATGAAGAGAGTCTTTAATGACACATTGAGTAATAAGATCCCCAAGACAAGAACTAATATCACTTGGACTAGATCTGACATAGTCAGTCTAGTGAGAGTTGACACATAGCCCATACTCTGAACCAAGTGGGGTATAGGATAGTGAAGGGATGAATTGCTCGATAATTGAATATGGAAAGGTTCTTAAGTCTGATAATTAACTATCGAAGAGTTCAAGTGTTAATCCACTTACATTCCAATAAATTGGCATCATGAAACTCTTCATGATTTGCTCGGATTAAGAGTTAATTAAAGTGACCAAAATAATTGAGAACCTAACGATCACACGCATAAAAGATCGAATGAAAAACAAAGTTTGCATGGCTGACATTTAAGCAAGCCACAATCATTGCTTATAGGCCACGATCGTGACCGACTTAATGACAGGCGGTATATAAGTGAGTTCTGCACTTATGTACACACGAATTTTTTAGCCAAAAACATACTCAATAGAGAGGCTAAAGGTCAAGAAGAGTTCTGGAAGTTGAGAGGAGTGATCTTGAGATTTGTTAATGTAATTTTAAGCAATTGTTATATGAGATTAATTGCATGTAACTTAGTCTTGATCTAACTCTCACTTGAGCATCTACTTGAACTCATCTTCCTTAGTGCTCTAACCACCCTTACACACTGATTTTTCTTCATCTTTGCATGTTCTCTAGAGTCCAAGGAAGTTGTTTGGTGTTTGCTACAACCCAGAAAAGGAGAAGATTCAAGAAAGGAGGAGTATTTACAAGGTATATATGCTGTAATTTCATGTTTTTATAATCTGTTTATACATGCACATAAATTCTAGATTTTTTGAGGATGTCGTGGGGTTTGAATTTTGATTCCGACACTTCCGCTACCTTGCCATGTATGTGATGTCTGGACCCATGGCTGTCCAACAGTGGTATCAAAGCAACTTATGCATGTATAAGAAGATCTGTTGAACATGTGCAAACTGTTTACTTGGTTGTGACTGGCATGTATGTTGATTTCAAAAACTTCGTATAAATTGTAAAAAAATGTTTTTTCTTATTTTCTTTCATAGAAGTGTTTGTAAGATGTTATATTATTTTTTTATAAAAGGAAATTTCAATTGAATGTCATTTGCTAATTTATTGCGAATTAATCTCCAGTCTATTCATATGTTGGATTATGGAATTTCTGGTTAATAGAATGTATGTACTGACTTTGAAAATTTCTTAATAATTATAGAAAAAGTATTTTCTAATTTGCTTTGACATAAATGTTTATAAGGTGTTATATTATGTTTTTGTCTAAGGAAAATACAATTGAATGTCATTTGCTATTTCATTACGATTTTAGTTTTTGCCTGATGCATGTATGAAAATTCTAGAAATCTGATAAACAAGCATGCTTGTAAATTCCAGAATAATTTTATAAAAAATCATTTTTATGAATTTTCTTCATGAACACGCACATATGATGTTGCCACATGTATGAGATGCATGACACATATTTTTGAACTAATTGATTATTTATTCTCGATTTTACATGCATGTTGGTGTTGTATGTCAAGTGTTAGTGTACATATGATGTGCTAGAAAATTCCACTTAGTTCATAAATAATTCCTAGGAATTAGTTTCTGGAATTTTTTTTATTAGGCACATTTAGAATGTCTATAAGACTCTAGAATTTTTCCATAATTAATTGAATTGATTCAATTAATAGATCAAGTCAAAGTCAACATTAGTCAGCTTTTGGAAAGCTGATGGAACCGACTTGTTTGATAACTTATGTGTATATGTTTCAGTTATAAGACCTTAAAAAATATATGAGATAAGAAATGTATTATTTTGATGCTAGTAGCATGCTAAGTGCATGTGTTTGAAATTATGGTTTTGGAAAATTTTTGGACATTGAATCTATCTCTTTAGTGCCTAGTAGGTTAACTCATTTATCTTGATAATTTTAGCCGTCAATATATTTTTTGGCTTGTGTCGAAATTGTCTTGATAAATTTGAGATGACTTAGGGATGTTTTAGATGACTAATTGATGTTTATGAGTTTTGGTAACCCTAGGGATTAATTTAGAATTAATCCAAGTAGAGCATAGCATTTCTAGTGTGACTAGAAAAAGGCATGCGTACTAAAATTAAAGTGTTTAATTTGGACATCAAAATAATTGAATTTTAGGGTTCCTTATCGAATCAAATTCATATTTGAATTAGCGGAGATTAACACTAGTACCCGATTCGGGTCAAGAGTTGAATCAAATCACGAACTTTAGATGCATAGTCAAGTTATAACCTAAATTAAACCTCCTTTGTGTGTTACATGCATTAGATGCATTGTAAGGGTGGTTATGGATATAGGCCCAATTTAATTGAGTCGTCCATAATCTGAATATATAGATGTGATACACACACACACACACACACACACACCATCCAAGTGTTGATGAGACCTAAGAATGAATCCCTAAACCAAAATATTAGGACTTACGCTTCCATTGATATGGTAAGATCTAGAATTCTTTTAGTATTAGGTTGTTAGACAAACCCAAGCCTGCTCTACACAAATATATTCAAACCATGGAAATTAGATTCCAGATTAGTGGGTTAGTCCTAACTGGAAGAGTTGATTTGTTGGGCAAACCCAAGGTTAACGTAGACAGAGGCAAAGTTGGGTAGTATAAATGGGATGCATATGCATCAAGAGTTGATAACCCAATGAGTGTGCTAAATCAACAGTCGATGGCTCAAGTCGATAGTTGCATAACTGAATACAATTGGTATGAGTGATACCTACCGATTGACCTAAGGTGGCTTGTTAAGCAAACCCAAGATCAATTTTAGTGATATTGGATATCAACCTATTAGGAAAATTATAATTTTTCTCAGATTCGTAGTGAGGGCTATGGATTTGGATAAAATAGTGGGACCTATAATGCATATGATTAAAGTCCTTATCGATATGCATTTATGTACATTCTAACGCTCTCTCTCATTCTTCTAGGTTATTAAATCGCCACGATGTCTTCGTCCAGTGTGAACTTATGCTTTCTACTTGACTCCAACAAACTCACGGGACCAAACTTCTTAGATTGGCTACGGAATTTGAGAATTGTTCTCAAATCTGAGAAACTAGGATATGTCCTAGATGAGCCACTTCCCGATTTCCCTACTTCCGATGCTTCTGATGAAGATCCAAAAGCTCACAAAAAGCTACTGGATGATAGTAAGCTGGCTAGTTGTATTATGCTGGCCTCTATGTCACCAAAACTGCAAAAGCAGCATGAGGCTATGGATACTCATACCATAGTCTACCATCTAAGGGAACTATTTGATGAGTAAGCTCGGTCTGAAAGGTTCAAGACCTCGAGGTTGCTCTTCTGCTCTAAGATGGTTGAGGGATCATCGCTAGTGTAGTATGCATTGAAGATGAATGGATACATTGAGAGGTAAGTCAGTTTGGGTTTCATAATGGATCATGAATTATTAAGTATAGACTTAATTCTGACAGGTTTGACCTATAGCAATTCACAGTTTGTGCTTAACTATCAAATGAACCAAATATTCACCTCGATATCTGACCTGATTAATCTACTCAAAATAGCTGAGCAAAATGGCAAGAAGGACAGTAAGGCTATGATGCTAATGGACTCCGCTTCTGGTTCTCGCAAGAGGAACCAAAAGAAGAAGAAGAAGTCCAAGAAGCCAGTGGGAGGTGTAGCCAAGAAGAATGCAAAGGAGAAAATACCAATGGAATATGCTTTCATTACATCAAGGAAAGGCATTATAAGAGGAACTGTAAAGCCTATCTGGAGTTACTGAAGCAGAAGAAGAAATTAGATGCTCCACTGTCTACTTCAGGTATGTTATTTGTCATTGAGGTTAATACTATTTCTGATCATAATATTTGGGTATTAGATACCAGATGTAACTCACACATATGTATTGATATGTAGGGCCTCAGGGATAGTAGACTGCTCAAGAAGGGAGAGATGGATTAGTCATAGGAACCTATGTTTTGTATCTTCCTAGTGGACTAGAGTTAATTTTGGATAATTGCTATTATGAACCTATTGTGACAAAGAACATTGTATCTATTTCATGTCTTAATAAACAGGATCTCATTTAAGTTTTTCAACCAATGGTTGTTCAATTATGTTGAATGAAATGTTACATAGTACTGCTACATTGTGCAATGTTATTTACATATTAGATATGTGCAATCCAATTTTAAATATCAATAATAATAAAAGACAAAAACGGGATAACTTAAAATCATCTTACTTATGGCATAGTCGACTTGGCCATACAAGTGAGACACGCATGTCTAAGCTATACAGGAGTCGTAGCTTAGGATTATTTGATTATGAATCATATGACATATATGAATTTTGCTTGTTAGGCAAGATGACTAAATTATCTTCTAAAAGAAAGGGTGAACAAGCGAATAGGTTATTAGACCTAACACATTCTGATGTATGTAGTCCGATGTCCATTCATGCCAGAGGTAATTTTATGTACTTCATGACTTTTATCGATGATTATTCACGATATGGGTATGTGTATCTAATGACATACAAGTCTGAAGCATTTGAAATGTTCAAACAATTTAGACATGAAGTAGAGAAATAGCTCGATAAAAGTATCAAGACACTTCGATCAGATCAAGATATTGAATACTTAAACGAGGAGTTTCTAAGCTATCTCAGGGATAACGGGATTGTATCCCAATGGACTCCACCTTACACACTGCAACATAATGGTGTGGCTGAAAGGAGAAACCGAACTTTGTTAGACATGGTAAGGTCAATGATGGCCTTAGCAGATTTATCGAAATCCTTTTGGAGTTATGCACTCGAGACTTCTATTTATGTGATAAACAGACTCCCTTTAAAAGCAGTTGATGTTACTCCATATGATATATGGACTAACGAAAAAAACCCTATCTTTCTTATATGAAAGTTTGGGGTTGTCTGGCTTATGTGAAGCGGATTTAATTAGACAAACTTGAAGCAAAATTTGATAAATGTTTGTTTATAGGATATCCTAAAGAAACAATTGGATATTAGTTCTATAAATGTTTTAGAGCAAAAGGTGTTTTTCTCAAAGCATAATGTCTTTTTAGAGAAAGAGTTTCTTCTAAGAGAAAACAGTGGGAGCAAACTTGAACTTGTTAAAGTTCATGATGTTCAAACAGACGCAGATTAACTATTTGAACCCGAGATTATTGATCATGGAGATGAGACAATAGTTATGTTGGAACCCATTACTGGATGTCCAACCTCTTACAAAGAAACCAAACTAAACCAGAGCATTTCCACTCTTGCTCTGATACCACAACTGTTGGATCCCGTTTCCAGAACCCAACCTCGGATTCAAAATCGATAAACCACAAGAGGCGAAAGCGAAATCAAAAAGAGCAAAATCTGAAGAAAATCAAATAGGAGCTCGTGCGAAAGCAAACGTAAGAAATCTAAATCTGAAAGAACGAATCACAAAGCGAATAACCAAATCGAATCGGAAATCATAAAGCGGAAGCAAATCATAAGCGAAATCGAAGAATGGTATTTACAACACGAAAGTAAATCGAATCTTAAAGCGAAAGAATCGGAAGTAAACAAACGGATCAAATCGAATCAAAACCAATTTCCGACATCCATGAACAAATATTTTAGAAAAGCATCGCGTTAGAAACCTTAAGACTATCGGTCTAAACTAATCCAAATCCATGTACATTTTTTTTAATTCTTTAATCATTCTCATACAAAGCACTTCAATTCCTCATTTGGACAAATTCATCCTCAACCAATATCTCAATCTATTTGTTCATATTCAAACCATAACCATCAATTACACAAAATCTTACTAATCCTTTCTTTTGTCAATAGACACTTAATAC
>JANZLC010000200.1:24093991-24116369 GCA_026413385.1 Erythroxylum gracilipes
TTGTTTCCTTCTTGATTCCTCAATGATTTATAATGTCTTCTAGATTTCTTTCAATCCAAAACACCTGCAATAAATTTTTTACCAATTCTATACATTTTATTATTATCAAAACATTAAGGAATTTAATTTGTCAAGCACCATTGGTCCAACAAAAATTACTCTTTAGAACTAGAAAAATTGAAACCTAGCTCAACTCTCTTCTTTCTCCCAACCCACGACACACTTTCTCTCTTTCTCCCTTCAATTTTCATTTTTTGCTTCTTCAAAATGCAAGCCAACAATTCTTCCTTTTATACCTTAATGATTGCCCAATGTCCATTTTACCCTTCCTTTAATGCCATATGTCTTTAATGCTTAAGTGTCTTGCCAAAAATGCCCTTCATGCAATCTTACCACTTTAACACTTTAAGTCAATTAACCTTTGTCATATAATCTTACTCACATTAACATGCTAATTAACTCCAAAATAAATTAATCTATTAAGACCTTAAAATTAATTTAAATTATGCTTATTCATCAAGAAAAGAAAAAATTCAGGGGCCAACATATTCTTCCATATATAACCCTTAAGATCAATCTTCTCTTTGAATTTGGATATCATGTTTCTTGAGCACGGTCTAGACAAAATCAACATAATATTAAAACAATGAATTTTATACCATTTTTTAAATTTAAACCTATAACTTAATTGTAAACATACAGTGTTTTATGTATTTTCACTTACAGATTGTTGACAATTTTGATGTCAGTTCTTCCACCAGCTCCCTTGGCTCCAGGTTAAAGGCCGCTTCCTTCATCTGCACGTTTACCCCTGATATCTCTGTCGGTATAGGGGTGGTGGATCGTGTAACAGTAGGTACGAAAAGTGATGCCTCATCTGTAAGTGTAGTAGTTGGTGGTACAACTTCTGATTCGGTTGCAGCTGTAAAATGTAATGCTTCACCTGAATATTAACTGGCTTCAAATCGTGGTTTGAACTTTGGTCGTATCATATTCTGTTTTCTCTTTGGTGGCATATTTCAACCTGAAATTCATATTTGATTGAATATTCTAGAAATATAACAATTCCAATTCAATATTTCACACAATATATTGAAAATTTAATGATTGATTTGTTGGATATAATATTCTATTATAAACACAAATTAATCGCTATCAACACTTATCATCATCTTCTTTTTATGAAGAATTAGAATCAAACTCAGGCTCCTCTTTTAGATCTGTCGCCTTCCTCATCCTCTTCAGATGAAATTTCAACATATTCATTATATGGATCGTTCAAAGGTTCACTCTCGTCATATGTAACAGATGCATTTATTTCATAAACATCTTCCTAGAATGCTTCACTTTCAATTCTCTATTCTCCTTTTCCATATGATTCAACCTCTAGATTTAACTTTGCAAATGGCCAACCAATCTGACTCATGTCATTGTAAGCTGGAAAAAGTGACATAATACACCTGGATCGCTTGCATTGCTAACACGAAAGGTTCAAATTATCTAAATCTTCTTCCCTTGTTGATTTTAACTAGATTGTATCGGCTATGCATTTTTGTACCAACATTTAGAGTTGATCAAATTAGTCACACTTGAATATCTCACTTCGCTTTATTGACAATGCAAGGTACTTAATTTCAAGAATCTTAAAAATGTTACCATAGTAATCCTTCAATTTTCCCTTTATGCAAACTCCACTATTTACTGTTGCCATACTATGACCATGATATTTTGTATAATATTTGTATCCATTAACAAAATACATCAGATACGATTTAACATTTCGCAAAGGTCCCTTCGCAAAATCACATATGAACTTGTTCACTATTGGATTTTCTAAGGCCTACATAAAAGAAATTATCATATTAAACAGTATAATGTCATTTGAACACTTTAATCTTATTAATCAGTCATTTCATTAATTATAAGTGAAAACTTACATATTTCTCGAACCATCGAGGAAAGTGTCTTTCAACTTCTTTATTGATATCATCCTGTGTTTTCTCAGGCATTAGCTCGCGTAAACATTCCTTTTATAATTTAAAAACATTACTATGTATTTCAGTTATGAATAAAAATAAATTTCAAAACTCAAATAATCAATTTCAAAATCAACTTCAACTTTCTGCACGAAATGTTGAATCTCTTGACAGTTTAATGAAATGTAACCATAAGCAGCCTCTATTTCTTCCTCTATTAATATTCTTCTTATTAAACGTCCATATGTTCGTCCAAGATATATGAAAATGGATAAGTTACCATCAATATTAATCGTTCCTCCCTCATCGTCATTACGAACTTTTCTTTCTTTTGTGTGAACATGCGGCTCAAAATAATATGAACAAAATGAACTTGCTTCCTCCACTAAATAAGCATTACATATCAAACTTTTAACTCTAGCCTTAGTTTTGGCATTTTTCTTTAAGTGATGCAAATACCTACATTAGCGAATAGGGTTGTTACAATTATGTTATTAAAACATGTTATTACTTCAATTTAAATATTTAATATAATTACCTCTCAAACGGATACATCCATCGATATTGAACTGGACTAGCAAGTTTAGCCTGATGTGCTAAACGCATAGGTAGATGCTCCATGCAGTCAAAAAAGCTTGGAGGGAAAATCTTTCTAATTTGCACAAAATTACTAGAATTTTCCTTTCTAGTTTTTTCATTTCAACCAACTTTATGTCAGATGATGTTAAACTTTTGAAAAACAAATTAATTATGTTATAACTTTCCAAACCTTATTTGGTAGCAACTCCTGAAATGCAATTGGAATTAACCTTTGCATAAACACATGACAATCATGACTTTTCATCCCAAATAATTTGTACTTCTTCATGTCTATCACCTTGCCAAGTTTAAAACATAACTATCAGGAAATTTTAGACTTTTCAACCATTCACGCAAAATTTTCTTTTGTTTTTTGTCCTAAGCGTAATATGCTTTCAGATATTTACCGGTGCGAAGATTTTTATCTAACTCATTCCTTCTACAAAAAAGTTTCATATCAGATCGTGATTTTGCAATGTCCTTTGTCTGCCCTTCAATGTTCATTATGTTATTAAACAAATTGTTAAAAAAAATTCAATATGCATCACATCTAGATTATGACATATCAAATTAGTTTTCTAATATGGCAAATTCCAAAAGATGCTTCATTTTCTCTAACCAAAGTTTTTGCTAATGCTTGTATTAACTTCATCAAGTTCAAATTCTATAACTTTCAACAACCCTAATTCATCAATCTCCTGCAATATCTCTTCACTAGCTTTGTGAGGCGGATGAGGTGTTTGTACCATCCTATTCTTAACGAACTTTTGTTTATTGCATCTAAATGGATGATCTGGAGGAAGAAATTTCCTGTAGTTGTCAAACCAAGATGTTTTGGCCCCGTTTGGATGATAAAACACATCAGAATCCTTGTCACAATAAGGACAAGCCAATTTTCCTGTTATGCTCCATCCAGACAACATAGCATATGCTGAAAAATCACTAATAGTCCACATCAAAGCTGCTCTCAACATAAAATTTTGTTTCAGAGACACATCATATGTCTCCACACCATATTCCTAAAGATGCTGCAATTTAGATATCAATGGTTGTAAGAATACATCAATTTTATGCTTTAGATTTGGAGGCCCTGGCATAATTATTATCAAGAACATATATGCCTTATTCATATACATCTATAGAGGCAAATGATAAGGAGTAATTATAATTGGCCATGATGAATATTGTTGGTCGGATTGACCAAAAGGTTGGAATCCATCCATCAACAATCCCAACCTAACATTTCGACTTTCAGCTGCAAACTTATAATGGGTGTTATTGAAATGTTTCCATGCCATTGCATTTGATGGATGACTCATTATTCCATCTTCCTATTCATGTTCATTATGCCATCTCATATGAGATGCAGTAATATAAAAAACATATAGTTTTTGAAGTCTCGGAGTTAGTGGGAAATAATACATCCTCTTCTAGGGTACTAATTTCTATTTCATAGAACGCTTTCTAGGCTTAAACTTAGATTGATTACAAAATTTGCACTTATATAATTCCACATCATCTCCCTAATACAACATACATCCCAATTTGCAACAATCAATTTTTTCAACAGGCAAACCAAAACCCTTAATAAGTTTCTTCATATTGGAAAAACTATCAACCATTGTATAATCAAGATGCAATGATTCGTTATACCATCAAAGAATTTGATCAAAACTACGATCATAAATATGCCCTTCAAACTTTATGTTCAATATTCAAGCAATTGAAGACAATTGACTGATTGTCTCACAATTTGGCCATAATTCTTAGTCAGCTAAATATAGTAAGTCAAAAAATTATTTTGCATGACCAACTGCATCATCAACCATTTGCATGTAAGGATTTTTAGTTACACCCATATTATTTGTTCTAAATCTAATCCCCCTTCAAACTCATCCATATTTGCTGACAAGTTTACTTCATTACCCTTTGAGGTGCTACAAATCAATGGCTTCCCATGTCGTGTCCACTCAAAATAATTTGGAACAAACCATTTTCTCAGTAAATGGCCATTCACTTCATCAATATGAAGGAAACAAATATGTTTGCACTTTTTACATGGACAACTGATCTTTAGGCCATCTATATATGCAGGTTGAGAACATGCATAATAAATAAAAGCTTCAACCCCCTTAAGAAACTCAGGCTTAGTGAAACCATGAGGTGTTAATCGTCTATACATCCAAGATCTATCAACATTACTCATTTTTGCAAAACTGTTAATTTAAAAAAGTGATTTCATATTTAGTATCCTTCATGTCCCCTAAGTTTACAGAACATCTAAACTTTACACAACATCCCTTAAGTATTAATCAATTGAATTAATGACTTAAAATTGATTTCAATACTATGGTACCTGGCATTGTTTATACTTGTAAATCAAGAAAGCAAGTTCTTGTTGTAACTCCTCCGCTTGTGGAAATTTTCACCGATAAGCCTCACAAGAGCTACATCACGAGTTTTTAGCCTATATACTATCCTAAGGTTTTATTATGCAAAGAACTATCTTGTTTATTAAACTTATGAATTTCTTATGTTATAAGTTTGAATTAATCACATTAAAGTTGAAGTATTTATGTTTAAATTAATGACCTACAATTGATTTCAATACTATAGTACGTGACATTGTTTACACCTGTGAATCAAGAAAACAAGTTCTTGCTATGACTCTTGCTCGTGAAATTTTTCACCGATAAGCCTCACGAGAGCTGCATCATGAGTTTCTATCCTATATACCGTCGTAGGAACTTACTTATGCCTTAAATCATCCATAAGATCTCAAACTCATTCCACGTACTGTAAATACTTAGACTATTAAAGAAGAACATAAAAACTCTTCAATGATTATAAGAATATTCTAAACAATAACACAAAATCAAGATCTCCTTTGCATTCACACAAAACCCAAACACATCATAATCGTATTATTAAATCAATACATATGATAGACATTACTTGGATGATTTACCTCAATGAACGGACAACTCTAGACTACAAAGAAGAAGGATAAGTGACGCTCTTCAACACAAAATAGGACCAGGTATTATCCCATCAGGTATTATCCTTTCTTTAAGTGGTTGAATCTCTTCATAATTATAAGGTGGCCAAATTTTTGATCTTTTAATTAGCTATAATAGGTTCATATAAACCTTCATGAACCTCTCTCTTTTGTGATTAGCTAAAGGCATTATCCTTTGGTTGTTTCTTGACATTGAAAATGATATTAATGGCAGAGGTGTATGGGTACCTATACAACTCTCATACCTTATAATTGTATGTGATGTCCCTCCCTAAGTGTACTATATGTCTATCATCACCATCTACCATTTTATATGCCCTGTCTCTATTTATAATAACTCTCCATTTCATTGGATATAGTTTGTTCTTGTTCTAACTTCACCATTATTTCGAGTGCAATGTCATCTTTCCCCTTTATTGCTTACTCCTTTATACTACAGATACCAACTAGGTATGTAAGAGACTCTAAAAGGTTCTATAGAGCTCAAGAGAGGTACGAAAGAGATTAAAATAGATTTAACACAATATAATGAAATTTAGGAATCATTAAGATGAAGATTCATTTTTTCATCAAAGTTATAATACTGCCATCATTTAAAGGAATAGATTTCTATCAATTTAACTTACACAAAACACTCCCATACAATAAACATCAACATAATAGACATTTCATCAAACACCTTACATGCATCAGAATTTCATCCCAACATCACAACAAAAATCACATCTTGTCCCTTCTATCACTAATATTTATACATTAATTTTTTTTCCAATCACAAAATACCCAAATAAATGAATGTTATTAAATACCCAAATAAATACATCCCACATATGTTGAAATAACATAGATGAAAAGCTGCAAGAATACCTTCGCCGAAAGACACAATGACAGTGGCCAGAGAAGACAACAGAAGAGTCCAAGATAGAGAAACTAGAGAGAGGAAAAATGCTTGAGAAAACGTAGGGGAGAGAAGAACAACAAAGAAGAAGACGCAAGGGGAGGAGGCTTTCAGGTGACACCAAACGATGTCATTTTCGTTTTATTTAAAATGCTGAAGCTGAAGTAGACGACAACGTTTACCTTGAAAATTTACCGATGAAATTTACTGACAGAAATTGTTCCGTCGATAATCTCAAAACTTTTTTATTCCACCAATAATTTTCGCCTTCTTTACTGACGAGCATTTTATACCCTTGCTAAAGTCCGTTGGAAATTTTGATGAGATGATTTCCCTTCATATTTATTGACGGATATTACTACCGTCGCTAAAGGAATTTTTTCCCGACTATGTTACTGACAGAAAATGATTGCCGTTCGTCGAAAATTTTGTTGGGATGATTTCCCCCCATATTTACTGACGGATATTACTACTATCGCTAAACAAATTTTTTTCCAAATATGTTACCGACGGAAAATGATTTCCTTTAGTAATTTGTAACGGTTTCTTTTCTGTCGGTAAATTTTCATTGCTAATTTTTAATTTTCTTGTAGTGTAAATTGAGCACATTCATTGAATCGCGTTCCTGGGTTGAACTTGGTCCAAGAAGTCCTTATAGGTATTACCAATCTACAATCACAATAGTATAAGCGATTTTCAATCTTATTAGTTGTCCTACAAGAAAAACTTGTCATTTTCACTTCTTATGGCGAAAATAAGTGAATACATTAACTAAAAAGAAAGCCACATCACACAAATAGGCACTAAGGGCAGGAAGAGCATGTAACAATTTGAAGCCATAACGCTCAAAGAATGAACCAGTGAAGAAAGAAAATCCATCTTTATGTAAACTACAAATTTGTATCCAGCAAAAGGTCCATGAGGAAATCTATGTGATCACACAGCTAATTATGCTCACATCATTATTATTATAAAATTCTTAAGAAAACATAGTGAAAGATATGGTTTTCTAAAACAAGGGAGTTTTTTTGTATTTTACCCTATAAAATATAAAATTGAACACCCTTATAACTTTTTCTTTTTACTAATAAATTCTGATAAAATTGTATATAACAGTTTTTAACCTGAGAACCATTTGTTTTAATGTAATAGCTAACGACTGTGTAAATTTCAAGTCAGTTTTTGCATAAGAAAATTCAATTGAAATAATAAGAACGACTCAGTTGAGTGGAACATATCTCTATGGAATATAAAACTCATAGGATCTTATGAATTAACTATGAATATCACACACAATAGATGATAACGATTAACGACCAAAAAAGTTCCGCAAGGTATAATTGTTGCATTGTGTTCTCATATTCCCTTATTTACACCGTGGGTTTGGTAAAGGACAATATGTCATATCAAGAACGTCACTTTTGAATCTTCGACTATAGGATCCAGATTCCAGATAGACCAATGAGCTGGTTAATTATGGATTACTCATATGCTTTTGTATCATACGTATGGAATTATGAGGAGCTGTTAATGTCGAAGAATAAACAATGAAACAAGCACGCCAAAAATTATCTGAAGAAAGGTTTTGGCTTGTTTCAAGGGAATATACAAAACTTTCGTTATTGACTACAAGGAAAAAAAAAACATCATCTGAGTTCTGACCTCCTTTTAACCAGTTGTAGCAATTCTACATATGAATCTTTTGTTGCCTTTTTCTGCTTTAAAGCTATTCCAGTGTATCTGCATATGATAGAATGGCTGCCTCAGTATTGATTCCCGTCACTGGAAGCATAAGCAAAACAAATTGGCTTGAAGATAAGAGTCTATACAGATCAGTCACTTCTTAGAGTCTTAAACATTTGTCTTTCTTCAAAACGAGAGCACAAAATCTCCTTGATGATCAGTGCCTTCTCTTGTTCTCATTTTGGAATTTATTTCTGAAATATTTATTAGAACAATAAATCTACAATAGGATGACAACTTGTGTAGTGCGTAATACGAGTCTCAGTTATGCATCCAGGACCAAACGTGAAAAATAATAAACGAAGAAAACACAAAAAATACCTGATTTCAATTCTATGACTTTCAACGAGTTTTCTAAAGCCAAAATAGTTCCTTTTTCTCGACAACCTTCACGAAAGTTGATCACCAAAACGTCGCTAATGTCTTTTTGCAACTTTCTTAACACATGAACCTCATGACAAGTCAGAAAATCCGAATGTTCACGAATTACTTAAGCAGCTACAGGAGACCTTAACCTTATATATATAGCTTCCATATTGGGCTTTTCCAATACAGGCCCGATATAGCTCCAATCTGCATTGATCGAGGTCCATTTTTTCTGAACTTTGACCCATTGACTTAGATCATTTATTGGGTCACTTTATTATCTTTATCCGGATCAAATTACGTAACTTAACAGATAAGTTATTGAAAAACTAGAAATTACAATTAATGTTGTCTACTTTATAAGGAAAATATCTAACATTCTTCCTCTTGAAAAATAATTAATTGTAATGTTAACTCAAATTAAAACCAGTTTAAAATTCAAATTAAGCCACGGTACTGAATTAATCGATCAAATTTGAAAACAAAACATTTGATCCAAAGATAACAAAAGTCCATCATTTCGTCCCGCAAGATTTTCGATACCGAAAGATATCAAACACATGTGTCATGTGTGACACAGGTCCAATATAATTATGAATATCTAATATCTCACTAACATGAATGGGAAAATAAAGTGTGGCAAACTCAGATGATACCTGTATGATCTGATATGTATCACTTTTTGTTTGTAGATCTCGATTTCTCTAAACTTTATGCTAAACTGAATATACTAAACTACATAAAAGAAATCTTATTTTCTCTCACCTAATGCTAAATTGCATTAGAGAAAATCTTTATGTTCTCTAACTAAATGCTAAACTACATTAGAGGAACTTTATGAGATTAAAACTTATATTCCCCTATATCATGTCAAAATTCATGGATATACATATTAATAAACTGTATGTGTCCTAATATATACTCAAGGTCAAGCTGTATATATCCCCAATAACCTATAACATGCTTAAGATCGACACGAATCTTAAAACTTTTATATGTATTATGACTATGTATGATAACACGTAGTACTAAGGATAAATGATAATCATTTTTATTGATGAACCACCATAATGTCATAATACATCAAAAAATATAAATGTACAAATATACATGGAGCAAACATATTAATCCCTGTCTAATAGTGTCTAAGGACTTCAATATACCCATACTGCATACATGTTTTTCAAACACATGTGGGCGAAGTCCTTTGGTTAAAGGATCGACTAACATTTCCTCAATCCTCAAATACTCCACCTCAATGTCACCTATGGTCAACTCTGCATGCATGGTCAAGGAAGTCATCCGTGTCTACTTAACACTCTTCCACGACATTGTACCATCTGTAAGCTTAAATCCTTATCCTGTTATGGACTTCCTATCTTCTGGACACATAGCTTAAAATCCAAATATGGATCCCTTATGAGGTTTAGACTGTTGACTTTTCTATATGTCAACATATAATCCTTGATTCCCTTTAAATATGTCAACACTCATTTAGCTGCAATCCAGTGGTCTATACTTAAGTTAGCTAAATAGCGACCCAACAGTCTAACAGTAAATGCAATGTCTGACCTAGTGCATACTTGGACATACATCAGGCTTCCAAATGCTCTAGAATATGGAACATTTCTCATAGCCTCTGTCTTTACTTTATTCTTTGGACACTGTGCCAAAGATAATCTCTCGCTATGAGAGATTAGTGCCACAACAGGTTTACATTAAGCCATATTAAACATTTGTAGCATATGCTCAATATATGCACACTGTGAGAAGCCTAATGAGTGTTGAGATTTGTCTCGGTGAATATGAATACCTAGGACAAAAAATGCTTCACCAAGGTTCTTCATGTGAAAATGCTTGGCCAAAAGTTGCTTAATGTCATGCAACATGGTCATGTTATTCGACACGAGCAATATATCATCCACATACAATAATAGGAAGATAACTTTGCTCTCCCTGACCTTATAATATAAACATCTTTTAACTTTATTTTTCATAAAGTTGAAAGAGGCCAAAACCTCATCAATTATAAGGTATCATTTTTGGGAGGTTTGATGTAAACCATATATTGATTTGCTTAAAGTATAAACCATGTCAGTTTTAACTGGATCCTAAAAACCTTCAGGTTGTACCATATAGACCTTTTCTTAAAGATCTTTATTTAGGAAAGCAGTTTTAACAACCATCTGATGTAACTTTATATCATCACGAGCTATAATTGTCATAATCACTCAAAATGTATCCTTCGAGGATGGGGAGAGAAGGAAACACTAAAGTCAAACCTTTCTCTCCGAGTAAACCTTCTGGCAACTAAGTAAGCCTTAAACCGCTAAACTTTATCCTAAAATCCTTTTGGTCTTTCAAACTCATTTACAACTAACGGGTTTGCAATTCTGCGGAACATCAACCAGCTCCCATACCTTATTATACTTTATGGATTGCATCTCGTCCTTCATTGCATCCCATCAAAAAATTGCATAGGGTCTAGAAATAACTTCTAAAAAAGTGACTGGATCTACAACATGTCCAATATCATAATCTTGTCCTCCAAATAGATTATATAATTCGATGAGATAGCAGTTTGTCTCATTTCAGTGGATCCTGACAAGTACAGTAGTTTTTGTACCCCAGGAACCTCTGTTTATTTAAATATAGGTTACTGTTCCCATACAGGAATGGTACTAAGACCTATATCCACTAAACTTGACCATATGAGTGGCAGATACGTAATAACCGTAGTATCAATTCTGCTATCATCCTAGACATCGTATTATAGAAACTTAGCTATTTGTGATTCCACTATTCTGGCCCCTCCTTCTCTACAAAAAAAGTTGTAGCCTTTAAAGTAGTCGGGGTATCCTACTAAATAGCAATAAATTGGACGAGCTTGCAATTTATTTTCATAAGGAATATACTAATTCACCTCAGTAAGGCAACCTCATACACGATTGTATGCAAGGCTGGGTTTCACCCTTTCCAGATAATTAGGTAGACTAGTCATATTTTGCATTGACCTTTTCATGTCCATTAGGGTGCGGTTACCCCTTTCGGTAATACATCATTTAGCTCAGGGCTACTTGGTATAGTGAACTGAGTCACTATTCCAACTGATCCCATATATCTGGCAAATAGACATTTTCATGTCTTGAAACACCATGTTTTCCATAATACTCTCCTCAATGGTCAAATTTGACAATCTTGATAGATCTTTTCAATTGGTTCTCAACCTTTATTCATAAAGATCTTAAACTCATCAAGAATTTAAAACTTTTTTTAAGTAAAAACACATAAACTGTAATGGGAATAATCATCATTAAATGTCATAAAAGTTCTGGAATTGCACAATGCAACTGTATAAGGTCTACTTATATCCGTATGTATCAGACCTAATAAGTCAGAAATACGAGTTGACCCATTTTACCTTATTTTAGTCAACTTACTCCTGTAATAGTCAATGCATGTTTCCAGATCACAAAATCCAAAGTTGTGATAATGTTTTCCTTAACCAATCTCTCAACCCTATCTCTGGAAATGTGGCTTAATCTTTATGCTACAACATGTATGACTTATTCTTCATCAGGGTTTTCCTTTAATGACTTGTTTGACAAGATACGAAGAAGCATATATCTAATTCGGGGTAAGACACATTCAATATAAACCATATGATAAGAAAGTTGTACCAATATATTTTGTATTAAACAACAACTGTATAGCATTAATTACAAAATGATAACTTTCTTTGTCCAAAATTTGATATAAAGATCAAATATAAAATGTGTCATGTAAAACCAAAATGAACCTTACAACTAGGTTTATAACATACATCTCCTATATATATAACATCTGCTTCTTCCTTGTTACTAACCATCGGTTTCTCCTCCCCTTTAGTTGACTATATCCTAACTATGAATCCCTGCATTATAGAGGCAACTCACTTATCTAACCACCAAAAGTCAGATATGGCTACAATATAATTGGATTCATAAATTGAGAAGTCAAGGAGTTACCTAATAGTTTCAATCTTTCCTTCCAGGCCTTATGCCCTTGGTTTCTTTATGTTCGCAGGACCTTTACCAACACTGGATTGACTAGTATTAGTATGTGAAGAAGATTTAGACTTTCTATTTTTGAACTTAACGAGCTTCACTTTGGCCTTCCCTTTAGTTGCTTCGAGGACCGCAAGAGTAGCAATATTGAGTTTCTCCTCCTTAGCAACACAATGGGCAATCAAAGCATTGAAATCCCATTCCTCATCCAGCGAGTAATATGTCGTCACCAGATTACTAAACTATGGAGGGAGTGTGTTTAGAGTCTAGTGAACTATAAAGACATTAGGAAGAGGAATATTCAACATCTTCAATCTATTGTGAAGATGGATCATTCTTGATAGGTACTCCATCACTCCCCCTTCTCCAGTACACCTCATAGAAAATAATTCTTTCATCAAGATACCTACCTTAGCATTAGATGATATTGTGTACTTTGGGAGACATTATCAAGAAACTTCTTCGCTATATCTATCTCTAGAAGTCCACTTAGCAGATGGTTAGGTATGGACCTCTTAATGGTCATGCAACACATACTGTTCGACCAATCCCAAGCTGTATAGGTTTCTTTATGAGCTTTCGAGCTTCTAGATGTAGGTAGAGATGACCTATCCTTACGTATGGCTATATCAATTTCTACCATTTCCATTGCATTCAATACATCCTTTATCCACTTCTTCGAATTGAAACCAGAAAGGGTTTCAATAGTGACCCTATGATTGTTGACCGAAAAGGTGACTACAAAATGATAATGTAAAGATCAGCATAAATGTAGGATAACAACGATACTCAAAGCCATCAAATAGTATTTGTACAGAGAATCCAATAACACATATTATAAAACACCTATGGGTTGAATACACAATATATGCAACTAGACCTCCACATAAAAGCGATCAAAGTACACACTATTAACTCTCATGACACTACCACCTGTGGGTGAATAGATCATTCAAGCAACAACTTTCCTCCATCTAATATCTTTATGCTTATCTTAAATTCTCATGTAGGGCCAACACCTATGAGAAGAATAACCAAACATGAGACCAGATACATCGTCTAACATGTAAGTGGAACAATTCAAAATACTGACTCGAAAGGACACTGTGGTGACTACATTCTCATCAGTTTCCGAAAAGTCCACAAAGACAAGGGATGTATCTTTATGTTATCTTCACATTGTTTATAGGCATACAGTATGTGACAATATTCCATCAATAAATGCAAAAACAGATGCACATTCTAATTATCACATACTAATGCTGAAGACATTCTCTAAAAAATTTAGTTGAGACTTTCGTAGCGAAAAATCTCATTAAGGCGGCCATCATGCGTCACTGAACATTGAATCGACCACCCTAGACATGGGAACCTCATATATCTCCCTTATGTCAAGTTTGTTGCCCGAAAATTCACTCAAAAATGACTTTAGAATTTCTTAATTCCTTTTTTTTTGAGTTAAACTTTAATTTATTACTCATGTAATAAATCTAGAGAAATTAAAAAACTCACTTTACAAATTCCTCCGACCCAAAAATGACCCAAAATAACCCGGGGTGCCTTTACAGAAATTTTGAAAATTTGAGTTTTTTTTGGTCCGCACTGATGACGTCATTGGATGAAGTCAATCTGCGTGTGTTTGAAGGGACGCGGCGCTTGCGGTGGACTGCCCCACGTGCTGAACGCGCATGAACGTACCCATCACCACTGGTGCTTGCGTCTCATGTGGCAACACCTTAGCTGTCCACGTGTCCATAGTACACGCTCTCTATGTTTTCTCTGTCCTCGCTAAAAACAAGAGATTTTTGGTGAGTTTCGGGTCAGTTTTTTGACCTCTAAAGCTCATTTTAACCTATTTTTTCAATGTTAAATACATTCAATATATATTCAAGCAACTATATGCAAGGAAAAACCAAAAAACGGATTGGTTTTCTCTAAGTTCCATATGGAGAAAATTTGAAAAATGTTTGTTTTCTTTCATCTGATCATGTAACCTGGCTGTAATTCCACGTGTAGTGTGTAACACGAGCCTCAGTTACGCATCCAGGATCTAACGTGAAAGAGAATGAACGACGAAAACACAAAAATACCTTATTTCGATTTCATGACTTTCAACGAGCTTTTTGAAGCTGAAACAAATCCGTTTTCTCAACGACCTTTACGAAAGTTGATCACCGGAATGTCGTTAATGTCTTTCTACAACATTCTTAACATGTGAACTTCTTGACGGGTCAGAGAATCCGAACGTTTACGAATTATTTAAGTAGCTGCAAGAGATATTAACCTTATATATATAGGTTTCATATCAGGCTTTCCCATCACAGACTCGATATGGATCCAGTCTACACTGATTGGAGTTCCTTTTCTTCCTGAACTTTGATACATTGACTTAGATCATTTATTGGGTCATTTTATTATCTTTATCCAGATTAAATTACGTTACTTAACTGATATGTTATTGAAAAACTAAAAATTACAATTAATTATTGTCTAATATATAGGAAAAATGTCTAGCAAATTGTAGTAGGGTTGGAGGTTGTTTTCCTTGATAAAAACAAAGGATTGAATTGCCTTGCAAATTTCCGGGACAGAAATCACAGCAGAAACTGGATTTATTTCTGAAACCAGGATGGGGAACATTATTGATAATGGAAACTGATTTCTTCAAACTTTTATCATAACACATCTTAATTCATTTAAACAGCTTTGAGATGCTCCGCACAAGAAAGTTTTTGAGTTGACTGAAAATGGAAGCTTTCTTCTTCTTTTGCTTCTTCTTTTGCCGAAGCCTTTTCCCGCTATTATTTCTTGACCTTGTTTTCCTAAATGTATTCTGATCATTCGATATAGCATTTGATCTTGTCTGAGCTTTGGGAGCAACTATTTCAATGATCTCTTCCTCCAATTTCTTTTCTTCCTCTACAATGGCATGCTCATGACCTTCATCTTTCATTGGTTTTTCGACGTTTACGGTTCTCATCGAACTTCCATCGGAGTTCAGACCTCTCAACCTTGTCAAAACCAAATTTCGGCTTGCCTCCGCTGCGAGTTTCTGTTCCATGGACACGTTAATCCTCCACTCTGCAAGTGCCTCTTCATCTTTGGCTCTCTTTTTCAACGCATAATATTCCTCCCGCGAATGCTCGATCATGGCGTTTTCAGTTTCTGAAATGTTGATAATTTGGATTGCGTTGGCCGCCGATGCAGCGAAAGCTTCCGCTTCAAGGCGTGTGGCTCGGAGAGTCAATTGTAGCGTCTTCAGAGTCTGCTTCCTCATCCTGAGGACAAGTTTCAGACTCGACCTGTCCAGGCGTTCTTCGTCTCTGAGCCGCTTAACTGTCAGTAAGTCTTCACGTGCTTGATCCAGAGCTTGAGTCAATTCAGTAGTGAGTTTAGTAACCTTCAATTCCTCCTCCTTCTTAGTTCTGAGCTCCTTTCTGCTGTCCTCCATCTGCGATTCGAGTTCTGATATCACAATATTGGACATGGATGTTCGGTTCTTGGCACTTGAAAGGCCTGACTGCAACTTTTCAAGCTCGTCAATGAAAGGCGCTGAATCTAGCCACGATTCCATGGCACTGTCCCTGGCTTTCTTTAGTTCTTCTTTCGTCATAATCAATTCCACCATCTTCGCCTGAAGTGTGTAACCGAGAAACTCCTCTGACGATTTTCTTGTTTTGGACATGGAACTCTCTCTTCTTTTCTCAGTAGACGGCTCCATTTTTTCTTTGCCTCTGTCAGGTATAGCTAGAGTTATTAAGTGTTCACTTCGTTGGTTTTCATGTTTGAATTATTCCTACCAATATATCGTGTTTCCGTGGTGTATCGCTCTCATCAATTTTAATAAAAGATAATAGTTTTGTTTTCTAAGTTTTAGTGCCTTTGCAAATACCGAGTTTCATGTCCTATGTTGGTGTATGGCAATGAGCTCGGCTCGGCCGGATCAGCTCTATAGTGAGCTTAGCCCGGCCTGATTCAGCTCTATCTGACTAATTTTTTTTTTAAAAATAAAAAATAAAAATTAAAGTGTTATCTATTATTCCTTTATTAATTATGTAAATAATAAAAAATTATGGGATAAACATACTTTTTGATCCAATAGTCCGTTTGGGCCGAAAGATCTTTGGAAAGAAAAGAAGCCTTATACGGTTCTACCAACGCAATAACGCACATATTCCACCAGAAAGGCGGCACAGCGCACCTGGCGCACTTCAATAACAGCGCCACAATTTCTTATTCTGTTTCTTCTTCTTCGTTAAGATTTTAACTCGCTACCAGACTCACTGAGCCGACATTCATGGCCGAGACTGACTCCGGGTACGGTTCCGATTCCTAGTTCTGGTTTGGAATTTGTTTTCTGAATTATAAAATGACTGTAACTAGTGAGGTGTAATCTGGTTCAGCATCGAACAGCTGGCTTACTGTGAGATCATCATCGTGCGTCACGGTGAAACGGAATGGAACGCATCTGGAAAAATTCAGGTTTTCTATTCTTTATTTTTTTTCTGTCTAGTTTTTGGTTTTGTTTCGAAAATGTAATTTGTTTAAGAGCGAAACGGCACTGTGTCTTTGTGAAACGACCCGACAGGGACATCTGGATGTGGAGTTGAATGAAGTAGGAAGAGAGCAAGCAGCTTTGGTGAGTCCTGAATCTGTATGACCACTTTTTTAGTGTCACAATCTTTTATTTAAAAAGAATAAAAATATTCGGGTTACATTTTGTTTAGGTGGGTGATCGTGTATCAAGGGAATTTAAAGTTTCTGCTGTGTACTCTTCTGATCTGAAGAGAGCTCTTGTAACAGCGGAGACGATTGCTGATCGATGTGGCCTATCTGAGGTTTGGATATGCTGTGATCATGTCATAGTTGTTTTTATCTGCATAATGTAGGAACGATGAGCTTGATTTTGTTGGTCAACAAAACAGAGAACAAAGTTTTATTCTTGACGATCACACTAGTATTATGCAAGTATTTCTTTTGATCATTTGATTTTCATGAAGCCAGAGTTTGGTAGGGGACCTGGTATATGTTGAGTGGCATCTGTTATTTATTTTAATGTTTTTACTTGATTGGAATTTGATTTCAGGTATTCAAGGATGCAGATCTTCGAGAAAGAAATTTAGGGGATATTCAAGGCCTTACAATACGTGAAGCTGCCACAGTTAGAACTAAGGCTTACCAAGCCTTTAAATCCCACAGCACCAGTCAAGAAATCCCAGTAAGTAATCCTCAACTCAGTTGTATCTATTGTGGCTATTTTGCACAACAGCGTAGTTCTAGTGAACCTTGTTCAAAAGGGCTGTTAATTACGTCCATAAAGCGGAACTTGGCCTCCTAAACAGTAGGTAAGATGAAGAGCTGAATGACGGCAGTTGTATGAGAGGTGGAGGTCTTGCTCTGTAAGCTAATGAGTTTGTAGAGCATAAGTATAATTTTGGAGGTTGTAGCATTCTTTAATCATATAGTGAAAACAACCTATTACCTGCCGTGTGATATGCACAAGAAATAGGGGATTGTTGATCAGGTTATCACTAAAATAACCAGTACGTAAAAACTTCATGCACAAAATAAAGAGTTAGACAAGCAAAAGATGTAGGAAAATGATGTCAATGACTTGTTCTAGTTAAGATTATTGCTCATCTATATTCATCACATGTACAGGGTGGTGGAGAAAGTCTTGATCAACTTTATCAGCGCTGCACGTCATCATTGCAGAGAATTGCCAAGAAGCATATAGGTACAGCCGTTGATAACGTCTTATATGCTATTAACTTTGTAAAACTTTAATTCATCGGTAGTTTGGCATCTCTTATTTTCTACTCTTTTTTTTTCAAACTTAAGGGATTGCTAGATACGTACTTTTCTATCCACATAGCTTGAAATGCCTTGTAATTTGTATCAATGTGATGATGTGCGTGGGAAAATTCTGTATGATTGGAAATCTACCCTGTTATCATTTAAATGGTCTAAAATTTTCTGAAGCCGTGTTCTTTCTTTACTTGGGGATTGAATTCATACGTCATTGCTCCTTTTGGTGCAGGGCAATGCGTGGTCGTGGTCTCTCACGGGGGTGCCATCAGAGCACTTTACAACCGGGCTTCCTCTAATCGAATATTTGGAGGAAAGGTGTTAAACACATCTATCAACATATTTCATATATCTGGCGAGGATGAGTGGACCGTTAAGTCTTGGGGTGATGTTAGTCATCTCAACCAAGCAAGGTACCTCGAGTCTGGATTTGGTGGTGACAGACTGTCCGGCTAGTTGTTAACTACAACTCCATTTAATGCTTCAAGCAACAAAATCTGGAAGGCACTGTTTCTCATAATTCTTTCATGTAATCGGGTTAAAAATCTGTATGTTACAGCAATCGCCTGCTTAGGCCCTTGTTTGAAATCTGTAGAATGGATAGCTTCCTCTTATACGGGGTCAATCTGATGGAATTGCCTTATTTCGAGATAAAATTAGCAGGTATGCTTGAAGTACATAGTCAATAAGGATCAAGACTGTGCCTTTAATGTAAATTGATACACAATCAAATTGATTCTCATTCCTCGAAGTTGCTTTGAGAGTGACTGATCTCACACCACTTCAAGCCTGGATGGCAGTGTTCCACTTTCCAATCGTAAGATCCGGCCAACAACCAAAAACTCTATGACACAAAGATTTCATAGTCATTTTCAGCTTTGACAATTTAACTTGGCTCAGTTTTATTTGAAGTGAATGAGATCAACTTGAATAATTGGACCATAAATATAAAAAGTATCTATTTCTGTTACCTATAGGCCTAGTTGCCAGTCTCATCTAATTCCACTTCTTTTTTCTTCTTCGTTATTGTCACCGACTGTTTTACTGCCTAGGCCCTGTTCTTCTGCTTGTCGTTATGAAATTGGTTTAATAACCCCACCAAAAGGACCGACATATTCATGCAAAAAGTTAGTAAATGCGTGCAAAAGCAATTTGCATCTTGTGAGTATGAAAACTTTTAACTCACAGTTTGTTTTTCATCCAAAAGTCATCACCAAAGTATTTGAAAGATGAAAAAAAATAAGCATTCGTAATGGTAGAGGATTATCAACTTGCACAATACTTTATTTCGCGCCACTTTTAATTTGCTCTTTGATGTAAAAAGTTTGAAGATCGGACAAGTTCAGACTCTTAGATAATTTCAGTTTTAGAGACTTTTGAATCATCTGAAATTCAATTGAGTTTGAATTCAAACTACATGAATTAAGTTAGTCAAAATTCAAGCCAATTTTACTGTCATCTTTGTAAGAAGAGAAAGCAAAAAGGGTATAAAGGGAAATTCCACTGCTAGCTAATATGAGTTGTCTTACGTTCTGTTTCAACAAAATATCCCACAGTCGTTTGATTTATTTCTTTTATGATTGAATGATTCACATTCATTCACCAAGTGTATAAATAAACATTTACAGAGATGAAATAAGACAACTATTCCTTTCATAAATCTGTACATGGTATCAGAGCTTCATTTGTGACCAATGTCAATAGATCCCAACTTTGGTTTATTAGCTACCAGCCAAAATGCTTCACAATCTTCCACCCCTTCTCTTGATTTCCATGTCTTAGCAAAAACCCTAAACTTTAATCTCCCTATTAAGCTTGATAGGCAGAACTTTATCAACAGGAGAGCACAAGTACTTGCAGCCGTAAGAACTCTTAAACTTGAAAGTTTCATCACCACTGCACCTCCTCCTCACTTCATCACTATAGACATGGATCAAGCCACCAAAAACCCATATTACAAAGCATGGCATAGAAAAGATAAGTTGTTGCTATATTGGTTGCTCTCAACTATTGGAGAAGAAGTGATCGGGCAGGTAAACCATTCTAATTCATCCTACCAAGTATGACAAATCCTGGAGAGTCTTTATGCTCAAACTTTATGGTTAGAGTCCTGCAACTAAAACATCAACTCTTAACAATTGAAAAGGGATCACACACCGTATCTGAATATATATAGAAAGTTAAAACCATAGGAGATTCACTCTAAGTTGTAGGACATGTCATCACAGAATATGAACTACTAGTAAGTGCCCTTAATGGTCTTGGTCATGAATATGATCTTGTTGTGGTTTATTTAACACACTCCATGAAAACTTTAACTTTACAAGACGTACAATACTCTCTCATGATGCATGAAACAAGGATAGAATAGTTGAAGATAATAGCTCAAGCAAATATTTCATCACTTGCTGCCAACCTTGTAGCTTACAACAACAATAACCAGAATATAAACAATCGAGGTGGAAGAAGTGGATATAGAGGCAAACGAGGTCATGGAAAAGGAGACAGATGGAATGGAAATAGAGTTTTCTGTCAGCTATGCCACAAACCTGGACATGAGGCTCTAAGATGTCACAAACAATTTGATATATCGTGGCAAGGCAACACTACATAGTCATGTAAAGAGAACAACTCCACTCATCAATTTACACAGAATAATGCACAAAGTTACCCTCAATCTTAGTTGACCCTCAATCAACAAGGTTATCCCTCTTCTGAAGCAGTCAGTGATAGTACATGGTTTGTAGATAATAGGGCTACGAATCATGAAATAGCAAACCTCAACAATCTCTCAATTAGCTCAGAGTATGGTGGCAAGGACCAACTTACTGTTGGTAATGGTAATTCTATTCCTATTGCTAATGTTGGCTCTTCTCATATTCATTTCCAAGACAACATACACACTCCTCTTGCATTGAAACAAATCTTGCATATTCCAAATATAACCAAAAACCTATTGAGCATATCTAAACTTACCAAATATAACAAGATTATTGTTGAGTTTACTTATGTTAATTGTTTGTCTAGGAACAGGGTAACAGGGAAGGTTCTACTTAAAGGAGTGCTTTGGGATGGCCTATATAGCCTTGAAGCTAACCCATCACAAAACAAACCAGGCCAGTCATACAACCACATCCCGCTCATAAGTCTAGTGATATTTGTTTTTCAAAATACACAAATTCTTCTTCTTCAAAAGATAGCCACTGTGAGGTAAACTTAACACAAAAGAATGTTAATGTTTGGCATGCCAAACTAGGACACCCTTCCAACAATATATTGAAACAAATTCTGAGTTCAATGAAGTTTAATATTAATCTAAGCAATTGTCCTTTTGTGATGCATGTAAGCAAGGAAAATTGCATTAATTACCCTTTTAAACGCTTGACATAACAACTTGAAATCCATTAGACATCATATATTCAAACATTTGGGTACCCTCTCCATATCTCTCAACTGAAAGGCATAAATACTATCTCATTTTTGTTGATGCTTGCACAGAGTTTACCTAGTTTTGTCCCCTAAAACTAAAATCAGATACACTGTCTATTTTTATTAAATTCAAAGTTAATATTAAACTTCAATTAATCAGAAAGATCACTTCACATTGATATGGGAGGGGAATACAAAACCCTGTTACCTTACCTTACACAACATGGGATACAACCTCGTTTTAGTTATCCTCACACTCACCAACAAAATGGTGTTTCCAAAAGGAAACATCGATATATCACTAAAACAGGCCTAACTCTCTTATCCCATGCTCACATGCCCCTTACCTATTGGCTTGAAGCTTTCACTACAACTACTTTTCTCATCAATAACCTCCCATGTTGGATCCCGTTTCTGGAATCCAACTCTTGACAAAAATACCATCATACTTGAACGTGGTTCCTTGTAATCTCTTCTTGCTCTGATACCACAAATGTTGGGTCCCGTTTTCGAA
>JANZLC010000200.1:24133043-24148934 GCA_026413385.1 Erythroxylum gracilipes
GGAGGTCTAGAGAAGAAGTTATGGTCAAAAGAAGCAACCATATTTATGAACTCAATTATACTGAACCTGTTTCGGGGAAACAGCCATAACGTTATGTAGAAATTTCTGATTGAGGTGTTTTTTATATTTTTTGAAAGAGAATTTCAACAGCTACAACTCTTATGAAGACTTCAAAGGCCAATTCTTTCATCTGAGGGGACAAAAAAGAAAGAAGACGATGATGATGTCATTTTGAGACGATGATGACATCATCAGACGATACAGATTGGGAAAATTACTATAACTTTCCCTAAAGATATAGGATTAAAGAGTTCTTTATATGGTTGGAAAGAAAATTTTAAGAGATACAACTCTTATGAAGACCTCAAAGGCCAAATCTTTCTTATGAGTGGTGAAACAAAAAGCAGACGATGATGACATCATTTTGAGACGATGATGACATCATCAGACGATACAGATAGGGAAAATCTCCATAACGTTCCCTACAGACATTGGATTAATGAGTTCTTTATATGGTTGGAAAGAGAATTTCAAGAGCTACAACTCTTATGAAGACCTCAAAGGCCAATTTCAAGAGCTACAATGCAAAAAGTCAAATTGAGATAGAAGCAAAAGCAGATGGTCAAACTGAGATGGAAGCAAAAGCAGACGGTCAAACTGAAACGCAAAAAGTTAAACTGAGACGGAAGCAAAAGTAAACGGTCAAACTAAGACGCAAAAAGTCAAACTGAGATGGAGTCTAAGACTGAAGCGATCAAAAGGGCATAACTTTCAGCTCAGATGTCCAAAATTTCCATAGTATATACCTTTGGAAAGATAAAAGAAAGATCTACATCTTTCTAAAAGGCAACTTTGCCAGAATCTATCCATATCAATCCTAAATTTGCCCCTAAATTCTGAAGACGAATTTTCCACTCAACATACTACACTAATTTCTTAACTTCATGACAACTTTTGAGACTCTTAGAGACTGAACCGAAATTTGATTTCTTCATATGAAATATAGCCATATATCTCTAGTTTAATCCAAATTAAGAATCATCTCATTTGGAAAACTAAAGAAAATGTTGTGGCTAAAAGACTTAAGCATACTCAGTGAATATTTTCCAGATCATCTACCATTTTCTTTCAGAATCTTTCCTTAACATAACTCATATCAAAATCACCTTTTCCTACTCTATACACTCTTCATTCTTAACTTCATTTCATATCAAAGTCCTCTATAAAGAAATCATAATCCATGAATAATCATGAACACAAATAACAGAACATGCACATATGTACATATTCTTCATCAACTTAGTACACAAATTCAACTTCATTTGTGGCTTTCATTTTACTTATAACTTTTACCTTGATTCTTCCTATTTCAAAATCTCTTATCTACCAAAGACACCGTAGTAAATCATGAATCAATCCACATTTTTCATTCTCTACTTTACTCTTGTCTATCATTTCTTAGTTCAAGAACTTTCATTCACATGCTCTTAACTCGTGACTAATCACCAAAATTTCTCATTCAATAGCTCTAATCTTTCATGAAAAGTTCAGGGTCCAACATCCCATCTCCAAGACTCAACAATACCTCACCATTTGAAAAGCTATATAATAAACCACCAAATTATCTTTATCTTAAAACATTTGGTTGCAGTTGTTTTCATTATCTTAGATATTATTGTCACCATAAATTTGACTTTCATATTACCAAATGTGTTTTTCTTTGATATAGTTCCATGCATCAAGGCTATAAATTCTAAAATAATCAAGGCAAGATCTTCATCTCTCGCCATGTAGAATTCAATGAGGAAAAGTTTCCATTTCCTCAACTTTTCCCATACACTCAAGCAAAAATATAGCTTCACCAAGTCTTCCTATATCCACTGTATCCTCAACCTCATCCTATTAAAAGCAAGTCTCGGATCACTCCTCTACGAAAGAGTATTTTCAGTCACCAGAATCCTCAGCCAATAGATAGGTAAGCACTCAGAATCCTTGTTCACCAGTACATACAACCACACAAAACACCATAAACCCATTGCATAACCAAAACACCTCACCCAATCCTATTTTTCCCACTATATCAAACATTGCACCTAACACCATTTTGACATTACCATAGAACACTTATCCTATGCAAACTTGCTCCAAGAGTGGTATTTTTAAACCAAAACTTTACTCTATCACTCTTGTTTTTACCCCACACATTAAACCTATAATAGTATCAGAAGCCTTAACTGATCATCTGTGGTTTCAAGCTATGTAAGCTGAATTTCATGCTTTATAACAAAACAATACACGGACACTTGTTCCCTATGAACCTACTATGCACATTCTTAGTACAAAATGGGTGTTTCAGACTAAATACAATGTTGATGGGACTATTTCTAAATACAAAGCTCATCTTGTTGCTAAAGGGTTAGATTAAACCCCTAACATTGATTTTTCAGAGACTTTTAATGTAACATCCTGTTATCCATATTAAAGTTAAAATAGTAAATTTGAAAGAGTACTGAGAGATTAGAAATGCATTGCATACTCATGCATTGTATGATATACGCATACATATGAATAGTAAATTTTTGCACATGAAAATAATTGTACATGCATTCATAGATAATTCTGGGTATAATTAAATTGTAATGTGATATTATTGAGAATTGTGAAATTTTTGTATTGAAAATTTAATTGGAGAGTGCAGCTGTTAATTTTGAACTTTAGTGAATTTTACGATTTATTTTCGAAGATGTGGGGTATTACCGGACTTGATAATGAAAATAGAAATAAGAATAATGATATTGAAACTTTTAGAGACATATGGAGTAAAGTTGAATTGTGTTAAATCGTCTAAGATATGAATCTTTAAAATCTTCTAGAGTCTGTTATTAGTTAAGTCCTGTTACCAACTCCAACTAACTGACGTTCTAGTACATTCTTCAATTACATCGTCTTGCTTAGATGCGTCTAACTTCATCTGATCCATCTGTGACTTAAGTACTTCGTCTGATCCATTTGTGACTTAAGCACTTCGTCTGATTCATTTGTGACTTAAGCACTTCGTCTGATCCATCTGAGACTTAAGCACTTTGTCTGATCGATCTGAGACCTAATCACTTCGTCTGATCCATCATAGACATTTCATCTTATTCAACTTTTACTTAAGTATCGTCTTGATTTAATGAATTGTGTCACATATATTTATCTACGCACTTAACAAATTCATCAAAACAGTTCACACACTTCTATTGTTATTATGATTTGACTTTCATCAAAATTAATAGAAGAAGTGAAGTCTTCTTGACTTAACAAACCCATTTCACGTTTCTTTTATACTTGAAAGAGTAAGTTACTTTTTGACTTAGTCTTTTCTTCAAAACTATCTTCTGTGTGCTTTTTCCTTCATGGACTTTTGATTCACCGAAACCTTCACTAAAGTTATATCTTGCTTTGATCTACCTTTAGCTACTCCAACTTTGTTATCTATTTCTTTTGCATCAAGAAAAACCTAACCTAAACCACCTTCAAGATAATGTACATGGGTGCATGAGAGTTAAGGCTTCTTGGAGTTTTTGAAGATTTTGGAGTTTTATCAAGTGAGTATCTTGTTGATCCTTTAGAGTTGTTATTTTATGAAACAAAAATGGTGATTTATTGTCCTGTCATGAATAAGAGAAAAATATACATTTTTCATGTTCACCGTGAATAAAAGATGAAAATGTGGATATGGGGATTTTTGGTTTTGATGATAAAAATGTTATAAGATAGCATAGAAATGTTTTTGGAGTTGATAGAACAATGAAAATGTATATGAGATTAGTGTAGAAATTTATAAAAGACGATTTTTTAATATGCTTTGTTTCTCTTAAATGTGGGGGCATATACGTGAATATGTGGGTGTTTTTGGAGATGACCACAAGAATGAAATTAAAGTTGTAGAATATTTGTCAGATAATGGTTTGAG
Source organism: Erythroxylum gracilipes (assembly GCA_026413385.1). Classification (NCBI taxonomy): domain Eukaryota; kingdom Viridiplantae; phylum Streptophyta; class Magnoliopsida; order Malpighiales; family Erythroxylaceae; genus Erythroxylum; species Erythroxylum gracilipes. The sequence continues at coordinate 24,137,002 of JANZLC010000200.1, forward strand.
ATAAGAAAGATTGTTTAGAGGATAGTTAGAGGAAGAAATTTAAGAGAGTATGACCAAATTACTTCATTTTCATTGTCTAAATGATCCTGAACAGTAGACCCGAAAGTCAATTTTTGGGAAAAATCTGAAGGTGATTCAATGAGTTATGAATTGTGATTTTTAAGGATTCTATTGAGATATAAACCTAAGTATAAATTATACTTAGGTGAGTCTTGATATGGGATTCATTTTATGACAAAACTAATGGATAAATACCTGGGATTGTCATGAATATGCATTGTGCATATTTCATATATATACATGTGCATTTTTAAACACTTACAATTGTGCCAAATTGTGATATATGTATATTTTGTGATATAGAGTAGCAACTGGAACGTCAACCTCCAGACGTTGTCGGAACTTTCAGGCAGTAGCTTTAGGAGTGACCAGACCTAGATGGTCTCACTCAATTAATTGTTTTATTTTACTATGTTTGAATTGTTGAATGAATGTGAATGCGATGAACTAAATGTTTCATAACATGATTGATAATGAGAGATGCATTCCATGCATGAATGCGTGATCAGATAATGAGAGTTATGACTTGAGTTGCTACCGAAAATGAGCTAAGGCTTCAAATGTGATTAAGAGCCAAAGGCTCACTATGTAAAATGAGCCCTGTATCTCCAACAGATAAGGGACAGTATGAATGAGCCTAGTATCTACAATAGATACGGGACAGTTTAGGCACTCGGTCACAACAACGTAATAATTGGAAAAGAGTCACATGTGCATTTTAATAAGTATATTTGATTGATTGAAATGCAAAATTGTCTACTCTTAAGTGAGAATGTGATATGTGATCAATTATGCAAAGATGTGAATAAATTGTTACATGTATTGATGTGATGCATGAATTGAGTGAACCATCGATGATGGTTATCTCATCAAGTTCACAAAACTCACCAAAATTGCAACGTTGACTTTTCAGGACCGAGGGACGACTTTTACCTACTGCGGGACACTTTTACTTTTAGGAACAAGAAGAAATGGCTCAAAGGCCTGTCAGTTGGGTTTTAGACATATTAGATAGATTTTGTGTATTTTCTTTTTCATGTAGCCCTTTTGTATTAGACTATGATGATGTACATGTGGGGAATGTTAAGACATATTGTAGATCTTTAGTTTTTATGAAATGAAATGAGGAAATTTTGGGTTTTAAAATATTGTGACTTTCTTAATGACATTCATAAGAGAATAAAGATATATGATGCCATGTTAAGTGAATGTAGTGATTGAACGTAGCGCACCATTATCGTATGATATGTACTGGAGTGTCCTACAGGCGTCTCGGTATATACCCTACGGTAAGGGGCAGTACATTTAGTCCGGTTGGTAAAGCCTCAATAATCAAAGTTATTGTGTCACTTGCTATTTCCCATCACTAGGATATCTAACAAGTTGATATTAACTATGCATTTTTTAATGGATATCTGTAGGAAACTGTCTACATTAGTCAACCATAAGGTTTTGACAGCGCAACATAGCCACATCATATTTGTAAGTTAGCTAAGGCTCTCTATGGTTTAAAACAAACCCCTAGGGCTGGATCCATAAACTTAAACATACATTGTATCAGTAGGGCTTTCTCAATTCCAAGTTAGACATATCTTTGTTCTATTCACACAATCAAGGTGTCATTACAATATTATTGGTCTACGTGGATGACATATTCATCATATGAAACTCATCTCAAGCAATCCACACAGTCATCAATTAATTACAGTCTCAGTTTGCATTAAAAACACTTGGAAGTGTAAATCATTTTCTCAACTTTGAGGCTTACCAAAATAGTAATGGCTTATACCTTTCACAAAGCCACTATATCCAAGATCTGCTTCGTAGAGCCAACATGTCATCGTGTAAACCTTGCTCCACTCCAATCACCACAACAACCAAGCTATGACTTCATGATGGCACACCTTTTGAGCATCCAAATCTCTATCAAAGCATTGTAGGAGCACTTCAGTATCTGTGTAACACCAGACAAGACAAATGCTTCTTTGTAAATAAATTAAGCCAGTTCTTAGCAAATCCACTAAATACTCATTGGGTTGCTTGTAAACGTGTACTATGTTACCTAAAAGGCACTTCCATTATGGGATTGCTTTTCCGTCCTTCGTCTACACCTTTGGCCCTTCAAGCCTACAATGATTTCGATTGGGCCAGCTCATCAGATGACCGAAAGTCTACCACCAACGGTTGTGTCTTTCTAGGGGAAACCTTGTCTTTTGGACCTCCAAAAAGCAATCCATAGTCACTTGATCAAGTATCGAAGCTGAATACCAAGCTCTCTCATAAGTATTTACTAAACTTCTATGGTTCACATTATTACTCTCTAAGCTAGGTTTTCTTTTCCTTACAAATTGACTCTATGGTGTGACTATAACGAAGCTCGATTACTATCTCAAAATCCAAGTTTTCACTCACGAACAAAACACATAAAAGTATATGTACATTTAATTAGGGATAAGGTCTAAAATGGGACTTTGGAAATCAAATATGTGAGTACTATAGCGCAGCTTGCCGACATCCTCATGAAGCCTCACTTTAACAAGATTTAATCTTTTAGTCTCCAAATTAAACCTAGTTCTAAGCTCTCGATTTTGTTTGAGTGCGGCTGTAAGAAGAGAAAACATAAAGGGCATAAAGGAAAATTCCTCAACTAGCTAATATAAGTTGTCTTACACTTTCTGTTTCAATATAATACCCCACAGTCATTTGATTTATTTCTGTTATGATTGAATGATTCACATTCATTCACCAAGTGTATATATAAACATTTACATAGATGAAATAAGACAACTATTCCTTTCATAAATCTTTACAATCTTTAAGAAATTTCAAACTGAATTGTACCAATCTTAAACCCAACCCAATTTAACACATTGTCAAGCTTAGTCATATTGACTATGTTTGTTCAAGTTATAGATTAGTTATTTAGGCATAATAAATTAGGGGAAGCCCAGTTGTGAAGTCATATGAGAGGTTGAATGACATTTTTGGAAGTACATGTTATGTAGGACCTAAAGTTTTACATAGATCATATGGTATAGAAGTTGATATCTGGAGTATTGGTGTGATTGCATATATTTTGTTATGTGGCAGTGACAGTCGTCCATTTTAGGCAAAAATAGAATTTGGACTCCTTAGGACAGTTCTGAAAGTTGACCTAAGGTTTGATGAGACATCGTGGTCAACTCTATCCCTCAAGGCAAAGGACTTTGTGAAGTGATTATTGAATAAAGACATAAGAAAGAGACTGACTACTTCTTAAGCATTAAGTGAGTTAAACTACAACTATGTTTTTTTTTTCTTTTTCCCTTTCATGCTAGTTTCTGAAATTGTTAGTGAATATCTTTGGTTATAGGTCATCCATGGATTGAAAATTCTAATAATGTTAAAGGTCCTCCTGATATACTACTATTCAAGTTCATAAAGGCTTATATGCGTTCATCATATCTTTATAAAACTGCCTTAAGGGTGAGTTCTTGTTTGAAAATCCCTAAGGACAGAGTTTCGCAAAATTTTGGTTCTGCTGCAGTTGCTTTGAACTGTATACTATCTATTTTTCAGCACAAACAAAAATAGAAAAATTAAACGTGAAATAAAAAAAATCAACACTTGAAATTTGTTAACACAGTTCAACACACCTTGTCTATATCTACAGGGCCCTCACTCAGCTTAATACTTTTACTGACTTTAATAGTTTTATACAAAACTTTACTGAGCCAACTCACTCAACCCTCACCACTATTCCTCGTCCTCACAATCTGTGAAAGTATTTCACACCCAATAACAAGACCGAATCTAGCTAACCTTAATAGAGAATTTTCTCAATAATGTTTAATGATAATGATACGAAATAAACAACTCAAGTGATTAAACAAAATTCAGTATAAATGAAAACACTTAAGATACGAAAAACAACTTCCTTAGTAATTCTAGCTTCTTCAACGAAAGACTAGAAAGTTGTTCATCAAGAATATTGCTTTAATCTTCCAATATCAACACCGAAACACAACACACACAGTAGCAGAAAAATCTCCAACAAAAATAAATGCTTCTTCACTGAAACGTTGCAAAAATCTGAACTGCAAAATCCACAATAGCTGCTGGAATTTTACGCACACCACCTCTACTATCGACAACCACTAAAACAAACACAATCAACACTTAATCAACCTAACAAAACCTATACCATCGACTATACGTAACAACTGCAAAAATCACAAAGACTTGTGAAGTTTTCACACCCCACAAATCACAATTTCCAGCCACACATCCAAAGCTCTATCGATGATGAACAACATCATAAGAATCATGTAAACCCAAGAGATAATCACAACAACCAAGATTCACGCAACCAACAATCAAGAAAACCCTCTTTTTGTTCAAAAACTGGAGAAACATGCAACTACAAAGTCCATACAATTACAGATTGCATATTCCACCAAAAATCACGTGATCCTCCACTTAAAATTCAGCAACACATAGAATAATGTCTTCTTCCAATTAGCTGTCAAAAATCATAAAAAAATAACCCTAAAATCCCAACTGCAAAAAGTCACACGAAACCTGTATTTTTCATGGTAAAAAACAACACTTCAGCCTATGTCTCACCCAAATCACAATCACAATCCAACTGCCATAATTAAATCAAATTTCCATAAAGTTTCTTCCTTAGATAACCTTTATCCTAAAATAGGATATACATTAAATCCCATCTTGATTAGGATTTTAAATCAAATCAACCTTAGCTTGAAAGAGTCTCACATAAGTCCAATTTAGTCCAATTATCAAATAATGACCAAAATTAAAAATAAGATATTATAAGCTATATCTTAACAATATTCATTTGCACCGTTGATTTGCACGACATGTTGTGACAATATCTACTTAGTTGTGGAGTAAACTAGTGTTTCATGTTAAATGTGATTATTCCAACGATGTTTCTTGAATATTCTTTAGACTGGGTTTTGAAAATAATTATGTTGGCATATCATCCTTACTATAGTACATATAGCAAATACACGCATGTCTATATGGGAAACTCTATTCTGTTTGCTACATGTCAGATTTTGTTATAATGCGGGATTTTTTAAAACGTTTGTTTAATCTGGATTCAAAGATAGCTTAGCTTAGTGTTAAAACTTTTAGTGGAATTAAGAACCATATCTTGAATTTTCATTAGAAAGTTGCATTGCGTGATCATATCGAGAATCTAATGGAGGTTTTTTATTTATATGTTTTCTCTTTTATACCCTTTTGACCTGCAGGCATTATTTTGCTGCTTCTTATTTCCATTTCTTTTTTGCCCCGTCGCCTCCATTCTTTTGGGAATTAAAGAGAGGGTGGTCGGTTTTCCTTTTAGGAATAGTAAGTGATCCAGTTTTCAGTTTCTTCTACATCAATGATTACACTTTTCTAAGCTTAGTTTGATACTTCTTTGTTGGCAATGTGGCAGGCCCTGTTAAAAACGTTGACTGTGGATGAACTCTTTTATCTGAAGGAACAGTTTGCTCTGTTTGAACCAAATAAAAATGACACAATAAGCTTAGACAATCTACAAGCAGTTAGTAATACTTGAACGTTGATTTTTCTTTTGCTCATTTTGAATTGATTTATGCTCAGTCGTTGACATTTATGGTATGTTCAGGCCTTGATGAAACATGCAACAGATGCTATGAAGGAGTCACGTATCCCGGATTTTCTTGCTTCTGTAAGTGTTCAATATGGTGCTTTCTTTAAATTTTTTTGGCTTTCAGGCCTAATTAGTACTTCCTTTTGTCTATGGCAGCTTAATGCGCTTCAATATAGAAGGATGGATTTAGGAAAATTTCGTACAGCTGCATTAAGTGCCTATCAGTTGGAGACGAGCAACATGCTTGTTGTGTGTACGAACTTTTTGAGAAAGAAGGAAACAGGGCCATTGTCAGTGAAGAACTGGCTTTGGTATAGTGATCATTTTTTTGGAAATTAAAATAAATTATATTAACAAGGCAGAAACTTGTACATGATCCTCACCAAGGATCCTACATTCAAAAATTACTCTACACTATACAAAAATACAGCAATTACAACAAAAGATTTAAATTAACCATAGCAATCTGAGTTCATGGCTGATGAGGTCCTATTTCTTGTTAAGGCAGCTACTTTTGCATGCTATCTTATCAATCGTTCTCCACATTGTTCTCTCGATGGCAGAATCCGAAAATAAGTTTGATTAGGTAACCCTGTTGATTATTCTAATCTTTGTGTTTTTTGGTGTCCTATTTATGTTCATGTTAATGAGGGAAAGTTAGCATCCCTTGTCGTAAAATATGTCTTCTTAGGTTATAGGGAAGTAGATAAAGGTTATCATGTTTATTGTCCTAACCCTAAATATCGTAAGATTTATTATAGTCATGATGTAATACTATATTTTCTTATAGGCAAGATCTTGTATTGTCTTCTCCTTGTGTAGATGATCAGGCTAGTACAAGGGAGAAGGTGGAGTTCATCGTCCCTATTCCTACCACTAAAGAGACAGTCCCACTTACTTCTGAGTCTTAGGAAACTCAGACTGATGCCATTGTATAACTTGATCCACTGTTAGTGCAACCTAATTATGTATTGGCCTGAGATCGTCCTATGAGACAGAACCAATTGCCAATGAGATTGCAGGATTATGATTGTGATCTCTTTGCTTATGTTTTAGTTGCTGGATAGGAAGTTGAAACTTATTGTGAGGTTATTTCTAGTGCAGACACTGAGAATTGGATAGGTGTTATGCAGGAACAAATTGAAAGTCTTCATAAGAACGAGACTTGGGATTTAGTGAAGCTTCCTAAGGGTAAGTGTGTTATTAGTTGCAAGTGGATCTACAAGCTCAAAGGAGGACATATTTGTCGTTTGAAGAGATCTTTGTATGGTCTCAAACAATCTACGAGATAGTGGTATAAGAGGTTTGACTCTTTTATAACTGGGCAAGGCTACTCTAGAAGCAGTTATGATAATTGTGTATATTTTCAAAAGTTTCCTGATGGTTTCTTCATCTATCTTTTGCTTTATGTTGATTGCAGTGCCTAGTAAGACTCTTGTTGATAGTTTAAGGCCTAACTTAACAGTGAATTTGATATGAAAGACTTGGGTGTTGCTAAGAAGATTCTTTGGATGGAGATTATTCGGGTTCGTTGAGTAGGTAAACTTATGCTCTCTCAAAAGAAATATATTCAGAAGATGCTTGATAAGTTCAAATTTTAGCTCACTGTAAGCCCATTATTTTTCCATTAGTTGCGCACTTTAAATTATCTGCTAAATAATGCCCATCTACTGGTGAAGCTAAAGAGCGTATGTTTCACGTTCCATACTCTAGTGTTGTTGGTAACTTGATGTATGCTATCGTATGTAAGCAACCGGATTTGGCCTATGCTGTTAGTGTTGTATCTAGGTACATGCATAATCCTGGTAAGGAGCACTGGGAAGGTGTGAAGTGGATTCTTCGCTACTTGAAGGTTTCTAGTGAACTCGGATTGGTCTTCAACAAAAGTTGTTCTGATCCCGGTGGTGTAGTTGGCTATGTTGATGCCGTCTATAATGGTGACTATAATCAAAGAAGGTCACTTTCATCCTATATTTTTACTCTTTGTGGTTCCACTATCAATTGGTATTCTTCTCTACAGTCCATTGTAACATTATCGACCACTGAAGCGGAGTATATTGCTACTACCGAAGGAGTGAAAGAAGTTATTTGGCTCCGAGGTTGGTCTACAACAAGATGTCCTTATTGTCTTCTGTGATAGTTAAAGTGTCGTGCACCTCACAAGAAATAGTAAGTATCACTTTAAGACTAAGCATATTGATGTTCGATGCCACTTTGTTTGGGATACTATTGCAGCAGATGAAGTTATTGCTGAGAAGGTTCACACCGCTGAGAACCCTGCTGACATGTTGACTAAGCCACTACTTATTGGTAAGTTTAAGCATTGCCTGGACTTAGCTGGTATTCTTGATACTTAAGTGCCTTTCAGGGTTTACGGTGAAGAGAGTTCTTACTTTTGATATTATGTCAAGGTGGAGATTTATTAGGATAATAACACAAACCTTCAAGATTCTTTCTCTTACACACATGTGGCAATGGATTTACATAACTGATGCTTGGCATAAATGGGTCACTCGTTTTATTTTCCTTTTTTTTCACAACTATGTATCTAAACTACTTCTAAATTCCTACTCTGTGTAGGTTTTTTATCCTAGGGTTATATTACTATATAAACACCCCCTTGGGGGTCCTTTGTAACATATATTGGTATACTCTTCATTAGTCTTAGGGTTTGTGTGAGGGAGAGAGAAAACACTTGTAATTTTTTCCTCCTTGATGTAGTGCATATTTTGGGACTCTCTTCACCTTGTGGGTTTTTCTTTGAACTCTCGGGTTTTCCACATAAAAATTCTTAGTGTCCTTCTACTATTTTTCTTTAATTACTTGATTGATTCTATCGCTTTCGTAATTACTAGCACAACACCATCACAATTTCAACCAATCTTCTCTGCATTAATTAATGCTCCACCAAATTCATTCACTTATTCCCCCAGCAAAATTACTATATGGCTTCTAGATACTGGTGCTTCTTCCCACATGACACCCACTAACACTATTGTTGACTCCATTCAACCATATCAAGGTACTGATCAACTAGTTGTCGATAATGGTACTACTCTCCCCATATCCTCCAAAGGTTCCTTATCTTTCCATACAAATCTTTGACCATTACACTTAAATAATATTCTCATTATGTGTAACCTTACTGCCAATTTACATTATATTGCTCAATATGTTAAAGACAATTTATGTTTAATTGAATTTAATCCCTTTGGTTATATTGTGAAGGACCTTTCCACTAAGATTTCACTTTTCACAATAAACATCCACAATAATCTCTACCCTCTCAAGATTCTTGTCAATTTCATAAATCTCATGGCTTTTACTGCTCAATGTGCTTCTTCACACCTCTGGCGTCAATGTCTTGGTCATCTATATACTCAAATTTTTTCAAGATTATTTACGTCTGATTCAGTGTCCCATACCCATCTTTATTGTAATTTATGTCTTCAAAGCAAAAGTTATCGTCTTTCTTTTCCTACATCTACTAGAGTATGCACTGCACATCTTTAACTTATTCGTTATGACATTTAGGGACCATCATCTTTTTTTTATCACTTTTTGGTTACAATTTTATTGATAATTTTAGTCGTTACACCTGGATCTTTCCTTTAGATCATAAGTCTCAAGCATTATCATTTTTTTGAAACCGCTGCTAGGAACTTATTTCTTAGATAAAACAAAATGTTTAAATATGATGGAGCCTTTGAACTCTTCAAAGGATCATTTGCCACTTTTTTTTCACCACTCATGGCATTTCTTTTCATATTTCTTGTCTTCATACCCTACAACTAAATTTGTCACTGAACGTAAATTTTGTCACATAATTGAAACATGAATCACTCTTCTTGTTCACAGCTCTCTTCTAAAGCCTTTTCAACTATTGTTTACCTTATAAATTTTTTACCGTCATCTACCTTACATTTCAAATCTCCTTACGAACTATTGTTCAATTCTTCTCCCAATCTTAATCATCCTCATGTTTTTAGTTGCACATGCTATCCTTTTCTTGCTTACACTAAAGGTGATAAACTAACACCTAAATCCATTCCATGTGTATTGATCCCTCCATAAATAAAATTTATTTTTGCCGACATGTTAGATTTCTTGAAACTCAATTTCTTAATCCCCAACCCAACATCTCTTCCTCTTCTACTACTTCTCTATCTTTACCATTACAAATTCAATTATCATCTGCTCCCTTACCACTTTCTAGTTTTCTCTTCTTACCAGTCTTGACTATTTCTACCTCACTCATGCCTCCTATACCCTCTTCCCTGCCTATTGCACTTATTCCTCAACTATCATCCTCCTCTTCTCATCCAATGGTCACTCACACTCTGGACCATACTCAACCTTTAAAATCTTTTCTTGACCATAATACTTACGACCCTACTATTCCTACATCTCTTGATCCAGACCGTACTTCTTTCACTCAAGTAAACAAATTTTCCTAATCGGCGACAAGTTATGCTTGATGAGTTCGAAGCTCTCTGTCATAACAATACTTGGTCCCTTATTTCCCCTCCTCCAAATGCATATATTTTTAGTTATAAGTGGGTATTTCATACAAAGCTTAATCTTGATGGTTGCTTCAGTCACTATAAAGCCTGCCTGGTAGCTAAAGGCTATCATCAATCACCCAGTCTTGGTTATACTAACACATTTAGTCCGGTTATCAAAGCAACTACCATTTGCCTCATTCTTACACTTGCCTTAGCTAAAAACTGGTCCATTTGATAGCTTGATGTTAACAAAGCTTTTCTCTATGGAAACTTACAAGAACCTATTTTTATGTAATAACTACCTGGTTTTACTGATCCTTATCATCCTTATTATGTATGTCATCTACACAAAGTTTTATGGTCTTAAGAAAGCTCCTGAAGCTTGGTTTTACCGTTTAAGTTATTAACTTACACCTTCGGTTCACTTCATGCAAAGTTGATACATCTCTTTTTATTCACTCCACATTAACTTACACCATCTTTTTCCTTCTTTAAGCGGATGATATCTTACTAACTAGTTCTCCACAACAATTTGTTCAAACCATCATTAATTCTCTTCACTCTACTTTCACCATAAAAGATCAAGGTCCTCTTCACTACTTTAAAGTCACATTTTGTTTATGATTTGGTTGCAAAGAAATGTTTGTTCATACGTCATATATCGGCTTTTCACCAACTTGGTGATATTCTCACCAAACCATTGGGTTCTACTCTCTTTTTACTGTTATGCCATAAGCTCAATGTTCTTTTAAACATTAGCTTGTGGGGGCTGATAATAAAACATCTTCTAAATCTTTTCTTTTATAATTACAGTAGATAAACTCCTCCTTGCACCAAGGCATCTTAGTTTAGATAACATCACATATAATCTGATCATTTAGTTTAAATTGAATCAATTACAAATTAATTCACCTTATCTCAAATTGTGTATAAGTATAGTATATGTTGTAAAGAAAAACATATCAGAAATTAATACATTGCACTTCACTTTCAATTTCTTAGATTTATTCTTCCTTTCAAAAAGAAGCATTAAATCTGATTATACAAAAGCCTATTTGAGAAAGTGTAGATTGAGGCTTGTTGTGTACATTGATTTTGTGAGCATTTCCTTTTATTTTTCAATTTGAAAGAAGCATTAAATCTGATAGTACAAAAGCTTATTTGAAGAAGCGTAAACCAAGGCTTGTTGCTTATGTTGATTTTTGTCAACATTTCCTTTTGTTTTCAATTTGAAAGAAACATTAAATCTGATAGTACAAAAGACTAATTGAGGAAGCAAAAATCGAGGCTTATTGCACATATTAATTATGAGTATTTCCTTTTATTTTTCAATTTGAAAGAAACATTAAATCTTATACTACAAAGCCTACTTGAGGAAGCGTATCGAGGCTTATTGCGCAAGTTAATTTTGTGAACATTTCCTTTCCTTTTTTAATTTGAATGAAACATTAAGTCTGATAGTACAAAAACCTATTTGAGGGAGCATAAACCGAGGCTTGTCATGCACGTTGATTTTGTGAGCATTTTCTTTTATTTTTCAATTTGAAAGAAACATTAAATCTAATAGTAAAAAAGCCTATTTGAGGAAGCGTAAACCTAGTCTTGTTGCGCACAATGATTTGTGAGTGTTTCCTTTTATTTTTCAATTTAAAAGAAACATTAAATCTGATAGTGCAAAAGCGTATTTGAGGAAGCTTAAACCTGAAGAGGACCTTTTTATTTCTATTATATTATAAGATTAC
>JANZLC010000200.1:24170490-24189945 GCA_026413385.1 Erythroxylum gracilipes
TATGGTCTTCTGCATATTGTGCTTTGTGATTCAAAAAAAAATGTACCGACTTCTGAGTGATCGAGTGTTTAGCACGCCACCCTCGCGGGACAAGGACTCGGATGTCATCGTCGATATTGGGTTCGGGTCTTGTGGGAGTGGGGTGCTACAAGATGTCTATTTACATACTTATAATTTCCTTTACACTGTAATTACTTGCTTGAATTTGAAGCTGATTGAATGATAAAAACTTTCTCCCCTATAAATTATTAGTTTTAATTTGATTTATGCTTCACTCAAAGGTTACCATATGATTAGTTGGCATTTTATTTGAATCAACTTTTCTATAGGTGTTCATTAAGGGAATTTGGCTACTAAATAATGTCTTCAAGATTCTTGACTTTACTTACTGAAAATCTAATCTAATGCACATATTTTCTTATAATTTGTGGCCTATGGATGGCTTAATTCAAGCTTACAACATTCATAATTATTTTTTTCATTATGCATTGTAAAGTAAGATGGTGATAATGGTTGACTGATATTTTAGAAGTTTATTTTTGGCCTTTTAAAAATGATAACATAACTTGCTTTTTCATTTTGCATCTTGTTTGATAATACTATCAACCTCTTTGGTGTTGGTGCAATTTCTTTCCACCCAACGTTTAAATGGCTTTTTAATGGTGATAGATATGGTACACTTTTAACAATCGATGTCTCAATAGAGAGGCCTAATGTTAGACTCTTAAGACTAAATTATGGAATCTTACAGGTAGTGTTGAGCCTTAGTCTATGTTTAACATTTGAGTTTATATGAAGATGACATCTTGATGAAGGAATAAAGTAAATAACTTCGAGTAGGTAAGACAAAATGTGAAATATTGATAAAAACTTGAGAGTAGGTGAGTGTCGACATACATTGGTGTTCATTATCGAAAGTCTTCAACAATGGGTAAGATTTAGATATGACAACAAAGATGATTTCACAACTAAGTCATGTTAAGTTTAAGGGTGTGCAAAAAAACTTAACTTCGACAAAGAGGTTGAAAGGAATTTAAAACTGTGAGATTTATTATACAATGGTTTGAATTATTATTAACTTATATTTTAAAGCAATATGGTTATATTATGGAAATGCTTACTAACTTATATTATAGAGCAATATGGTTATACTATGTAAATGCTTGAATAGATCATACACAATGATGACTAATGATAGTTAAATTAAAGACTCATACATAGGAGCACTTCCTCAAATAGTAGGAAAGTATTAAAACATATGGAAACTAATTGGGTATCTTCTAAACGATATTTTCATATGCTAATGTGGAGTTAGTGGTTTAAAGTAGATAACTATTCACTAATGTGGTAGGGTTATTGATAGAAATGATAACTGCTCACTAAATCAGTAGATTAGTAGAGGAAGTATGTTGTTTAACTTACTTAGTCCCTAAGTTTGTGTGAGATTATATAAAGGCATCACTTGTAGTTCATTTGTGTAATAATGAATGCATTCAATCATCTATAAGAGGGTTGAGAGTTTTCAGAGAAAGTTCTTATTGAGAGATTCAAGTAAGATCTTAAATAGTTGTTAAATAGAGCGTTTCAAGTTAAAAATAACTCAATTCCTTATATTATTTTATTATATGAACATATTAATGTCTTTGCCATATCGCTTTTCTTTATCTTTTGATTTATTTGTGTTAAACACTTGTATGATAAAGTGTGAGTAAAACACCAAAATATAAGTGGCAAGAATTCAAAAACAAAAAGACTTAGTGGTCAACAATCATAAAGGAAGGCTATATTAGACTTTAGAGGACTTGAACTTGACTTCTATATAAGGACTTTGATAATTTTACTTGATTTCGATATGCTTAACAAAGTCCCCATAACACCTAGTATGATTGAAATTTGAGAATTCTATTGTTAAGCTATTTACACTTTGTTCAAAAATTCTTTCATCTTTTCTTTATTGTATTTTCAATTGTGCCTAATAGTAAAAGTAAAATGACAAATTAAAGGTAATTATATTACTTATCAATGGAAATTTTGACATTGTATTAACATCTTAGCTGGCACAATTTTGGACTATAATATTTTGAATGTAGTTGGATTGAGTAGCAAGGCCTTAATAATTATGGTATAACTAATAGAATAAATGGAATTAAATGCCTTTCTTTTCCTTTTAAAATTATGATATAGTTCAAAAAAAATTAAAATTATTGCAATTTTAGTTTCTTTAAGAAAAAGCTAGAGTTTAAGTCAATATCAATGTTTTATTAATTAAATTAGACTTTAAATGCATAAAACTATTTGTTTGTACTCTTAAATGATATATAAAAGTGTTTATATGGATATTCTAGAGGTTATTGATCTTTTCTTTACGATGTGGCTTCTACAAATTTCTGTATAAGCAATAATCTTATAGTTTTAACACCTTTATTGGCTTATAATTATTATTTTGTCATCAATAACTATATGTATAGTTTTTTATATTATAAAATATTCTGGTGAAATGTGAACCTTTACTGGCTTGTTATCACAAGGTAATGGTTTGATCTTTGACTGCAGTGACTTAATTTACATTATTAAGAAGACTTCAAAAAGATTTTTTAGATTGTGATGTCATCAATATTAGCTACATAATTGATACCTAATACATTAATACAACCTTATTAAAGAGTGATTTCGTGCAGTCAACAATATTAGTTGTAATCGATAACTAACATCCTTAAGGTTTATTTTGTGAAGCCTTTCAAAGATTGATCCCATATCTTATTAAAGGTAGATTTGGTTTATTTTGTACAACTATAATGATTTGAAAGTAGGCTTTATTAGTTGTAAAAATGTTCGGACATAATAGTTTAGTTAATTTTGAGTATTGAAATTCAACTTTGAATTTTGTACATATTGGAAATTCAATATTGAGAAAGATATAATTTTTTGGCTAAAATTTCTTCGAATGTTGTTTTGATATTATAGCCTTTTTATCCAATCTCATCCTTGTCCAACCTTTTGTCCATCTTAACTTTAATTCCACCTTTACTTATCTTAAACTAGTACAGCTTCTAGTCTTTGCATAGTCAACTTCTTATTATTGATTATTCATTTTTTAAACTCTGGTATCTCAAACTCATATCTTTGGATTAGTATAAGTTTCTTAGTTTGTTCTAATAAAAAAATTACTCAACTTGGATATTCCATTGCAAGATATTTGTTAAAGGTAAGGATTTATGGGGACATATTAATGACAATGAACTTGTTCCCAAAAAAAAAGAAAGAAAGATGAGCACACCAAGTGGGAAGTCAAGGATGCTCAAATCATAACATGACTTTTGATATTTGCTGAGCCCAACATCATCTTAAATGTTCGACCCTTTATGATTGTAGCCAAAATATAATCCTATATAAAGAGGCTCTATATCTAACATAGCATTGCTCTCGGATTTCAACTTGAACATGAATTAGCCACTTTTTAAAAAGGAAGTCTCTATTTCTCAATGTTACTATAGTTTTATGAATCTTTGTGTTAAATATACAGACATTATTTATGATATATTACCTAGTAAATGACATAGCTTTATTCAATTTGTTTATGACACTATTAAAATGGATCAATTTCTTATGAAACTAACATCTAAAATTGAAGGCACTAGGTTTAATATTATGAATTGAGATCTAATCCCCTCTTTAGATGCATGTCTTAACGATTTGTTTTGTGAGGAGCAATGTCTTCATACTTAAACTACAATGGAGTAATAAAGATCTAACTTAATTCAAGCGACTTATGTAGTGCAAAGTTAAGTCAAAAGGAAGAGGCATGAGCATTGTTCAATGTTATTGTTGCCAGAGAATTGGTGATTTATAATGTCCTAGAAAATTATGTAATTACTGTAAAAGGATGGTATCAATATTAAGAAATGTCATACTAGATCCACTAAGAAAGCTATAACAACATATATTACCTTGGTTGATTCTTTTGGTGCTAATGATTCTATAGATGGAGCACAATAGATGCAAAATCTACGTAATCTTATTCAGTATATGAATGTTAAAATGACTATAGATAAAATTTTCCTACTGCTATTTAATTTATGAATCTTGAAATGATTACACAAATTGTTTAGAACTTTCTACTTTAGCACTCTCCATTAGACCTTTCTTTTACACATCTAGTCGGTATTTTGATTTTAAGACTTTTAATCGTATAATAAACATTATTGTAAAAATCTTAAGATTCATATTAGTGATGAGAATCGTTTACCCATCATAAATATTGCAGATATTTCTTCTTTCTAACTGATGTCTTTGTTTCTCCAAATCTTACCACTAATCTTATTTTTCTCATTTAGATGGTTAAAAATAATTGAGTATAATTTTTCTAAATTTGGATATATAGTAAAAATCAACATGTCGATATAAAACTGATATTAGTGACATGACATAAATTTGATGAAAGTATTTACAATTGTACAATGATGGAGATATATAGGAGACTGATGACTTAATGATTATAAGCCTCTCAAAATGGAGTGACAATATTTTCTACATGCTTTGTGCATTTATGATAAACAAGATTAACTATATTTTGAATGACACTAGTGTTTTCAACATATAATAAAGTTAGTTAAAATTGAAAAAAATCAAGCTCTATAAGAATATAATGTAGCCAAAT
Organism: Erythroxylum gracilipes; assembly: GCA_026413385.1. NCBI lineage: Eukaryota > Viridiplantae > Streptophyta > Magnoliopsida > Malpighiales > Erythroxylaceae > Erythroxylum > Erythroxylum gracilipes. The sequence continues at coordinate 24,175,148 of JANZLC010000200.1, forward strand.
GATCTTTGAGAATGTAATATACATGGCATGATACTCTACTTTAGTGGAAGATATAAAGACAAAGTTATGCTTTTTACATTTCTAGGCGATAAGAGCTTCTTTAAGAAACATATACCATCTTGTAATAGATTTCCTAATGTCTTGATAGCAAACCCAACAAACATTAATATAAGCTTTAGCTAGAGTGAGGAATAGGTAGAAAAAATAAGCACGATCAACGGTGTTAAAGATGTATTAAATGATGCATCAAACTGTAGTAAATAAAGATGTTAAGAAGATTGCATAAACTTGCTTACAATGTGGACAACATAAGAAAATTTTGGTCAAATAATGGTTAATAAATAAGATTAGCCACTATCTATTAGTATAATAAGGAGTCCTTAAGAAGCTTTCATTTGTCATCTCGATATTTCACATTAATTTTCATAGGAATATCAATATTACTGTTAACGATTCCAACCATTTGAACAAGATATTGAATATACTTATGCTGATTTAAGCAAACATCTTGAGGTCAATAATGTACCTCTAAACTCATAAAATAGGTAAATTTTTAAGATCATTGATGTAAAAAGTATATTTCAACCATTATTGAATTATAAAATAGCCTTTATATCAGAACCTATGATAATAATGTTGTCCACATAAATAAGAAGGATCACAATACATTGAGATGTCTTTTATATAAAAAGAGAGGAGTCATATTGACTTTGAGTCAATGAAAAACTAAGGAGGGAAAATTTAAGTTTTTCAAACCATACATTTATTACTTGCTTGAAACCATATAAAGAGCTTTTTAGTTTACAAACATCATAAATTAGGACATAGACATACTAAAGAAAAGTTTGGTGTAAACTTCTTCCTTGAAATTATCATAGAGGAATGCATTACTGACATCCATTTGATATAATGACCATGATTGAGATGTAACAAGTTCTATAATGGTTCACACAATAGTTTTATCTTGCCAATTGGTGTAAAAGTCTCATTATGGTTTATGACATATTCTTGTTTGTTTCCAAGAACAACTAATCTAGCCTTATGACAGTCCATAGATCCATCAAAACCAAGATTGATAGAAAATAAAAACTTGCTACTAAGTGGTTTTACAGATAGGGGACATTGAACAACATCAAAAGTTTAATTTTCATCAAATGCAAGAAACTTTGATTTAATAGCTTATCATTAACACTCATGCTACATTACTTGTTTACAAGAAGATGGAATAGGAATAGTAATAATGTTCTTGATAAAAATAAGAACAAAGATGAACATGTCAAGTGGAAAGTTAAGGATGCTCAAACTATAACATGAACTTTGGGATCTATCGAATATAACATTATTTTAAATTCTTTATGCTTCAAAACATTATTTACAATGTTCTTCAGCAATGCTCATAACTTATATAGTCTTAAGCAACACATTTATTGAATTAAAAATGGATTTGACTACAAAAACATTATGATGTAATTCATTTTTCAAAAGAATAGTGACTTGTTGAAGGTAAACGATTTGCTAGTATACCAACATAATATATACATTAAATGAAAATAAATAATAAAAAAATATTTTCATAAATTTTAAACTATATATATTGAATGAAAATAAATAATGTAAACAAATAAATAAACTGAATATTTTATAAAATTTAAACTATCTTTGTAAGCACATTTTAAATATTATAGGAAGATAGTAAAAAGTTATGCATCTTGTACTCTTATAAATATATATAATACAAAATTATTATAATTCATATTTATAAAGTGCAGATAGTACAAATTTATAGCTATAAAATTACATAAGCAACTAAAAAATCTTAAAAAAAATATACCACTACTTGATTTGAGTGGGAGCAATATAAATGTAGAAAGATTTATTTATCAACTTTTCATTACACCCATATTGGGAGCAGATTAATCCTCATATGATGTTTTGTAATTGAAGGAAAAAAACTTTATAGTAGTTTTATAAGAAAAATTATATAGTAGCCAAGAAAAACTTTATAGTAATTTTATAAGAAAAACTTTATAGTAGCCAAGAAATATTGGAAGGCTTTATCTAGTCTTGCTAAAGATGAATAATTTATATCAATTGAAGAATGAGTGAACTTTAATGATTTTGTTCTAAGTATGAGACTTATGTGATCTTTCTAAAAGAATCCATAAAAGATAAATGAGTTCTCAAATGTTAAGTAAAATTTTTAGAAAATAATGTGTATTTTGAAAGATACAAAGCATGTCTAGTGACAAAAAGATACACACAATAAAGGATATGTATTATAAAAATAAATTCTTCATTATTATAAGGTTTACATCAATTTGACTGATTCTAGCCTTAGTAGTTGAAATCGATCTTGATATACATGAAACGGATGTAAAGACTATGTTCTTAAATGAAGAATTAGATGAAAGAATCTATATAGTACGACTACTAGGTTTTATCCATAATGGTCAAGAGCTAAGAGCATTACATGCTTATATTAATAAAGTTATTCTATGGTTTAAAGCATTCTTGAAGAAAGTAATATATAAAGTTTTATAATATAACGATGTTGTATGATTAATGATTAGTAAGGACGACTAAGTATATGTTAAAAAATAAAATGAAAAATGTGTAATTTTATCATTTCATGTGATTATGCTTTTGATGCTAGCGACAATAAGTAGTTTGTTAAGAGAAAAAATATATTAGCTACTAACTATGCTTAAAATAAAGAATATGGTTAAGCTCATAGACATATTAGCAATTAAGATCACTAAATATCATTTTAAAAGAACTTTGCTACTGTTATAAGCAACATATATATCAAGTGAATAGTTCAACAATTTTGTATGCAAGATAGTAAATCATTTTGTGATGTTAATTGTTAAAGGTGAGTAAGTAAGCAATATGTAGTATCCACAAATTCCATAAGAAGAACGATGATAAAGATGGTTCCTTATTTCTTATGAACATTATTTATGTATGAACAAGTGCATTGAAAGAAAGTGTTGGGGAGTTTAAATATCAATATCAAATCAAACACATAGATAATAAGTATAACTATGTCAATGCCATAGTAGCAAAGAGAAATGAACATGTTTAGTGACTATTCATAATACTTATTATCAATGATGATAACTTACTTGTCATCAAATATTTGATGCAATATATGTTTAATTAAAAATTAAACAACATTTTTAGAATGAATTTTAAATAAAAACTCATTCTAGAAACATGACAATGCTTAATTTTAAATTAATTTTTTCAGTTTTAGAATGAATGTTAAAATGAGTGTTGAATATTCTAGATACAAAAAGTATGTCAGACAGATATGAGATGCCTTCCCACATAGGTGAGATAGATATGAGATGCCTTCCCACATAGGTGATCGCTTCCATTACATTATGGGAATGGAGATGAGATAAGTTTTAAGCAATTTATCAGTTGATAAACGAAAGCTCAAAGCTTAAAACACTAAGTCAATATGAAGTATATTTAAGGGTGTAAGGGGTTATTAGTAATGACATAACCTAAAGAAAGGGTAGGCTCATACAATCTATGTTAATATACAAAATGTGAGTTCTGAAAGGTATATAGAATAAATAAATAATTGAAGTCAATTTAGGCATTAGGTATGCTTGAACTATCATCTGTATAGTATTTAAGGAAAGACATACGCTCTAACAAAAGAGAGGTAACACTATAATACATGATGGATTAGGGTGAAGACGGGATAAGAAAATGCAAGAAATGAAGCATTCACCATGTAGTGCAAGATGCACAGTCATGCATTTTTGAAATCAGAATTGTTTTGGTGATGCAATGTTGGATGCACGGCCATGCACCCAACTTTGCATACATGAAAAACTAGGGTTCTGGGAAGATGCATGATCCCAATCGTGCATCACCAAAACAAGTCTGATTTCACATGCACGACCATACGTCTTGCACTGCATGGTGAATGCTTCATTTCTTTCATTTTCTTATCCCATCTTCACCCTAATCCATCTCCTTCTTATTCCACAAAGACAAATGAGTTTGAATATCAAGAGGATGCCTTAAATAATGTGCTTTTAATTCATTTTAGCTTTTGAACTTCCAAATTGTACCTAAAACCTAATATGAACCAAAAAGAGTTTCTTAAACATTTCATAACATTAATCACTAAGTGTTTGAAGTAAATGTATAATTAATAAGGCACATATCACAAAGTATTTACATAAATGGGAATAAGATGATGATTAATGCAATAAATGATCTAGGGTGTAGCACACTAAACCCACTTAAAGATCAATTTATTAGTATGTTGGTCACATGTGATATTTGACAAGTATAAAAATTGCATAAATCTTTTTTTTTGTCAGTTAACTTTATTATGTATGAGCGGAACTCAATGGATGAGAACACATAATAAGTTAATATTATTAAATTTTATAACTATTTAGATGGTTGTACCTTAGAAATTATATATAAAATATGATTTGCCATAAAGATATTCGTTAAAGATAGGCTTCGTACTGGGTTGGGTGAAAATTTATGCTCAGGCCCAAGCTTAACCCAAAGCCTAATCAGGCCTAGGGCTCACAACCCAAGCCTGAACTGATAGTTTTACCGGTTCGAAGCCCAATCAGGCTCATGAAAAGCTTAATTATTTTTAATTTAAAAATTAAAAATTATGCCTTTTTGGAAAATAAAAAGGAATTGTATTAATAATAGAAAAATCTATATGAACAACATTACAATGAGTAGTTTAATTTATCAACACCTCGGCAAAAAATGGGATTACAAGAGCATTAGGTACATGAAATTACAGCATCCAGGTGTTCCTCATGTTAGGAGTGAGTGTATTTTGCTTGTTGTTTGCAATCAAAGCTGCTCGGATCCAATTGATAATCTTTTCTGCTATCTGATATTTTTCTTCTTCAATTCCCTTATACAATCTTGTTTCTTTCCTTCCATATGGAGTAGATGACGGTACTAAAAGTTGTTTTAATAAGCAACCTATTGTGCTTTCCTTGCTTGGTGCTGTGAGTGATCACGTTCAGGGTATCACTCCAATCAAATGTGTAGCAAGGAACTGGTAATTAGTGTATAATTCTGCTCTAGATTGCTTTGGTATACCTGCAATAGAAATAAAGATGATTTTAAAAAATATATATTATTTTAATCAAACTAACATCATTTTATTTGAAAATTTTGAGCTTTGGGTAGAGTTAAGTCGGACAACCCAAATCCAAACTTGACTCGAAGTCCAAAAATTAAAAAAGATTGAGTCTAATCCAAAACTCAGTCAACTTAGGGCAAACTTATTGATTTTGGGTCGAACCGAGTCAAGCTGGGCTAGACCCAATCCAAAATGTCATCCTTATTTAGAGATAAGAAAGAAAAATTTGAACAAGAATAACACGAGTAGAAGGGTCTATATAAGGTTATTATCCTGTGGATTATAGAACAAAACTTCGTAATTGATATTTATTCAATTGATTAGTTATATAAATATGTTTTGATTCTCGCGTCATTTCTATTTAGATTTTAATAATTAACATATGCAAACTGTAGATATCTTTGATGGGTTGGGTTCTATTTTCTTCTCTACTGCCACTTCGGTTAGAATGCTGGAGTGGGATGGAATAGTGAGAACCATTTTGTCAATTAGTTAGCATGCTTAATGCGAGTATTATCATTGAGAATAGTGACTTTTCGCATCATGGATTTAGGTTCTTTCATAGCTTAAACTTTCTACTTCTGGTATTGGCTGTATTGCCAAAAATGGATGCACTGGCATCTATCTATTCAATGTGTTTATTGTATTCAGTAATGTTGTTCAAGGCTTTGAATGATGATTGTTAATTGTTAATCCAACGCCCAGACAAAAGAAGAGAGTTGAAATCAGGAGATGTCATGTTAGGCTCGTGGAAGCACTTCTTATTAGATTTGTGACTGACCATGCAACATACTTTTGAGCAGAAACTTTACCGTGGTGAAATTCTGTACTAACTAACATCTAGGTTGTCCTTCCTTCATGTATGAATATTTTCCATCCTTTAAATGTCGAATTATGTTCAAACTTTTATGTGGATTCTGCAAAGTTAAACTGAAGTTGCTCATGGCAGCTAACATGGTGACAACTTTTATCTAAATGTAGGTTTGATAGCCTGCAAATTCACTCCAAGATCTCTTGATATCATTGTTAGAGGTCCTCCAATTAGTAGAGATCTTGTATTATCATTTTCGAAGCTAGTCCTCAGTTCTCTCAGGTGACTGAACTTCGATGCTTTGCTTTCCATAACTAGTTCTATCTATCCTATAACCCTTCATGAACATCCAAGGGATTACGGGATGCCTATTAACAAAACTAAAGAAAGGTACACAAGTCAGAATTTTAATATCCCCCAATTATTGCAGAATATTTTAATCTAATTATAGTATATAATTACAAAATATGTTATAATTATCTCTTAACATCTACCATTGAACATATCTTCATACTTGTTATTTACATCTCCCCTCAAATTAATGCTGGTAAATTTAAAATTTTCAATTGTTTAACAAAAACTAATGACGAGCAGGAGGGAGAAATTTTGTGAAAACATCAATAATCTAATGATTCATAACGATGTAGGGAAAAATAATAAAGTTATTGTCAAAAGCTTTACAGATTGAGTGAAAATTCACCTTAATGTGTTTCACACACTCATGAAATACAAGATTTGTCAAAATTGATAAAGCAAACACATGCAAGAAGGGGGTGAATTGTGTGTGACTTGAAAATTTTGCATGTTACTATCAATTGGTATAAATGATAGGTGGCTATTAAATTTTAAAATAAAAGGAGCCTCTTACAATTTGAAAACAAAAGTAGCTATAATGTGGAAATTTAAAAGTTAAGGGAACAAAAAGAATGACACAGGCAATTTATACTGTTTTGACTTATAACTAAGCCTACATCTAGTCCCCATGTATCCAACTTGAGTATTTTACTAAAAATCTCTAAGTAGTAATTTGATGAGCCTCTCCAAGCTCACAATTACATCTTTTATAAGGTTCTTCAACCTTCCACATTAGTAGTATTTGATCAGTCTCTACAAACTCTCAACAAATGAAAGTGGGATTTGCTTAATATGAGCTTCAATGAATAACGATCTTTCTCAATAGAGTGTTTTCACTTTTTAAAACATAGAGGGTATGACTTTCGAGAGTATTAATGCTACTAATAAATTTTAGAAAATCTGGTGAATAATTGAATGCAGTAGCTCTCCCTTAAATAGGAATTCTCTTTTACAAGTCGTTGCTTCAATTTTATCATAGACTAACTGATTGAATCAGCTTTGAATATCTTAAAACATCTTCCTCACTATCTTTAACAAATTTTCAAATAAGGTTGTTAAGATGGTTCCTGCAAAATAGGAATTGTTAAATGTTTATCCTTTCATTTCAAACAGATAAACTAAATTATATAACCTCAATTTATATCATTGTCTTTCTGAATAAATGAGAAATTCCAGTTAAATAAATCTGAGTTTTTGAAATGTTATATTATTGATTGTTGTCATCAAAATCATTAAAATAAAAGCCTTAAGTTAACAATCTCCCCTTTTTTATGATGACAAGAAATAACATATATATTTTTAAAAGATTTGAGTAACTGTGAAGGGTTTCGAAAAGTACCTGTAATCTTTATATGTCCTTATGCACAACCATGATTAGAAGGAACGTCTACTACCATTAAGAAACTTAGATGCAAGCATATAGTTAAACATATTAATATCAAGCCCAATATCGAGTCCTTATCATATTAACATATTTCAAAACATAAAAGCATTTCAAGATTAGCAAAATATACCATCTATCATCTCCTATCTACTCTCCCCTTTTGTCATTATCAAAAAGAAAGGAAAGAAATTAAACAGATCAGATAGAACCATAAACTATAAACAAGACTAAACATGCAAACAAAGTCATCAATACCAATATTCAAGCCATCACGAAATATTCAAGATTAAAAATTCACAAAATATTCAAGAAAAAATGGTTTTCAAGAAAAATATTCCTTGGGAGAGTCAACGAGGGTCTGAAGTAAGATCTTCATGCCATTGATTTTTCCCTACATGTGGGTCATCGTAGCATGCATTTGGTCTTAAGTGAACCTGATGTCCCACAGTCATTGTTGAAACATAAGTGTGTTAGCATCTTTAGAGGTAATGGGATTCTGGTGCTCTTAAGAAGGTCCCATGACCTCTACAATTCGTTCTATCTTCTTATCCACCTGGAAGTTGTCTTTTAACTTGTATCTAAATTGAAAGGGAATGGAAGAATGGTATTTGGCAAGTTCATACCATTCCAAATTGTCAAACGAAACACCATAATGGGAAAGTATTTTCATCAAAAGCATCCCATTAGACAAAAACCTATTGGTGTTCTTATGAATCCCTTTATCTAACATAAATCAGATAATCATAGCAGGCAGATTCATTCAATTATCTTTGATCAAATTGTAGATAACATAGGTGTCTAGGAGACTGCATCTTTCAACATAGTTGCTCCGTGGGAAAATTGATGTGGCAGAAAGCGATGCAAGGCATCTTTGTAGAAGATTTAACTGCTTACACAAGATTCTTCCATCTTGGGTGTTTTCGGTATGAAGACAGATGGATCGAACAACTTCTTCCAGGTCCTAGTCAGCAACATCCCATTTGTGACAGGGAAAATCAGTGTAGCCAATAAGGGCTATGTCTAGCAAATTTCCCAATATCTCTTTTGTTATCATAATCTCGCACTCACGAACCTATGAGATAATCGCCAATTTTCCATCAATAATATCTTTTCTGATGTGAGTGTAGAAAGATCTTACCACCTTATCACACACAATTTCATTTAAGGTAAGGAAATTATGCTAGCCTACTAAAAGGAAGTAAGGAAAGATAGCAATACCAATATCATCAAATAAGATAGGAGGCAGAATATGCCTAGCAACCACCTTTCATTTCTGGTAGTGCATTTTATATCTTGCTTTAGCTTCTAGTGATTGAAAGGTTTTAGGATTTTGTGGAACCGTTTTTTATTTTTCAAATAAGGTTGTTAAGATGGTTTCTACAAAATAGGAATTGTTAAACATTTGTCCTTTCATTTCAAACAAGTAACAAAATTATATAACCTCAATTTATAAATGAGATAATCTAATTAATTTTGGAAATGTTATATTATTGATTGTTATCATCAAAATCATTAAAATAAAAGCCTTAAGTTAACAAAAATATGAATAGTATTTATATTGTCAGGATGCAGGGAATAGGATTAAATTTTGAGTAACCCAATTAAGAGAGTAAGCTACCTAACCAAGTAATTTCAGAACATATTGATGATATAGCATGGTATTCAACCTTTTGAGGATTTGGAAACTCATTTATTGTTTTTTACACTTCTAAAATATTAATACATCACCTAAGTATACACACCAACCTACAGTAGAACGTCACATATTACTGCAACCAATCCAATAGGCAACGAGATGAACAGAAGAACCAAATAAAAAATGAGACTATGGCTAGGAATATTTAACAGCTACCATATGTAAATATTGGAATTTATTGCCTTAATAACCCTGTGTTATTCATAAGTTCCTAAAAAAATCCTGACATATAAATATTAGCAAAAAAAACCCTGAGTTGAAATTTTATTAACTCACAGCCCCTTAACAACACACGGCTAAGGGTTTTTTTTGCAGCAAAATTGAAAACATAAGGTTAATAGAGTAACATTTTATATCTCAGGATTTAATTAGCTACTTTCGTATAACACAGGGGTCACTACAACAATTTTGTCGTAAATATTGAGGTGAAGCTGTAAATTGACTCACTATGTTGATTGCAAATGATATATTTCTTCCAATAATAGTCAAGTGAACTTGGTTCTCAGGTAGTCTCCGATATAATATTAGATCCTGGATGGGATTACCATCATCTTGTCCGCAATCACCGTCTCGTCGATATTTGGCATTAACTTACATAGGAGTATCATCTGGAGTACTATCTTGTAAGCCCACAAAGTGAATAACGTTGCTAAAATACTTTAGGATAATAGATTTTAAACTACGCTCCAACTTTTTGTAATTTTTTAAATTTAGTGTTTAAATTTTTTAATTTTTCAATTAAGTGACTAATTTTTTATAACATTAACAACTCAATTCAAAATATTAATTATGTTAGTATTTTACTAATTTAAATGTTAGAAATCTTTTTTGATCATGAAATATAGGCATCTATATGAAAAATTATTTGTCAAATAATCATTTATGTGAACTAAAACAATTAACCTAATGTGCGAAAAAGGTTATGACAATTAATTTTTCATATAAATCCCTACAAGTTATGGACAAAACAAATCCGCTAACTAAGTCAATAAAATATTGATAAAATTGACTTTTTAAACTAAGTTATTAAGATTATAATAGGTTAGTTATTGAATTAAAAAATTTAAAAACTTAGGCACTAAATTGAAAAAATACTTTAAAGGTTAGGCAATTTAGCATATATTATTCAAATACTTTTGCTAATTTGTAAAGTTTTCTTTACTACTTCAAGCCGACATAAGTTATTTCATATGAAAACGAATCATGAAGGGAGGTTTCAAGTTATTGAATCTCATTAATGTCACTTCCAATAATAATAATATTATCAATATAAGCAAAAAAGCAATACCTAGAGAAGTTATTCATAAAAATAAATTAAAGAAGGATCATGCTGGCTTTGCATGAAAGAATGATGGTGTTTGTCAGAATTTCTTAAACCAAGCACTAAGAGCTTGTTTTAATCCTTATAATGAGCGCTTTAAGCGACAAATACCTATAGTATTAAAAGTAGTTACTTAAGTTACTGGGTGGGAAGAAACCTGTGGCCTTTAAGTAGGTTTATATAATGAAGTATAAGACGATCACGCGATGACAACAAGAACAACAACAATAATAAAATTTTATATAAATTTCGCTTATATGTAAAATTTTGAGAAGTTTAGTAATACATAGTTTTACCCCCTAATTAGTAGATAGATTATTTTCAGATGACCCATAAAAAGAAGAAACAAGAAAAATAAGTAAATAAATAATAAATACTTAGTAAATAAAATATGAAATAAGTAACAAACAATAAGCAAAAGGAATAAATAAATAATAATACTAATAGAAATACAAGTAATAGTGATAAATAAATATTTATAATAATGATACTACTACAACAACTAATAATAATAATAATAATAATAATAAGAAACAAAGCTTAGCCAAAATTAAGGAATTGATTACTTATAGACTTTTGCTCAAGTTGTAAAAATGAATATTGCTAGAGTTATCTTATCTTTGTAGTTGAAATTGCAGCAATTTAATATAAAGAATGCATTTGTATATAAAAAATTACTACAATTAAGTCAAGTAATTCAATTTTTAGAATATTATATCTAAACTAGAAATGAAGAATAAATTCACCAATTTTAGAAAGAATGTGAGAAAATATAATTTAGGACTAAATAAACCATTTAAATTTTTTATCTAGAATTAAGTTGATTATATTTTAGAATATTTTGTATTCTTCTAACGAAGTTAGTTAAGATACCTTATAATCATGAAATTTAATTATTTTTGTTTCTTTTTTATTATTAAGGTAATTTTGTATGTAGTTGACCTTTTGTACATTTATAAATAATTGAATGCGGAAGATTTTTTTCTCAAACTTCTGTCACTCCTCACATCCAAGGCCCCACCAAATCCGGAGGATGAAGTGAAAAATCTGATTGATATGTGTGTCCAAAGAGGTGCAAAGAGCAAGTCCCCGGATCACCCGGAGCATCCTTAGTTCTGTGCTGCAACACTCAGCCGTCTTATTCACCATCGGATCCGATGTCTGTGATCATTTTGGGGCCAAATTTTAATTATATTTTAATTATATTTTAATTAATTAATTAATTACAATAAATATAATTACAATATAATTCATTCATTAAGTAAAATATTTTAATTAATTTTAGCGTAATTGATTAATAATAATATTTTAATTAATTAGTATTAAAAATATTTAAAAAAAGAGCCGATACTAAAAAATGAGTTTCATTCCTCTATTAAATGGAGGATATGGAGGATTCCTCAAAATGCGATATCAAACTATGACTCCTATAATGATAATTAACAATCAACCACTCACTTTTCATTTCTTATCTATTAACCCCTTCCCAAACCTATGAACTAATTATCCCCTTAGTGCCACATGACCAGATTAGTTGGATTGTAAGGCCCAGAGTGAAGTTTGGTAATCTTCTTACCTACCATTATGTTAGCACTTTCCAAGTGCTAATACTGGTCCTCCAGTCTTGTTAAGATATGTATCATATTATTTTGGGCATTATTTATAGTTAGATATATTTAATTATTTGAAAAATATTATTATGATGAATATTTTATCTTATGTGGAACTCTTTGAAGATGAAGTTTATTTTTGGAATAAAAATCCTAATTATAATAGGATTTAATTGAAATCAAATAACTATATCTTGACTAAGATAAGATATAGAGTTTTGGTAATTTTTGGACTCTTCTTGACAGTTTATTTTAGGTTTGGAGATATCATTTACTATTTTGCAGCTGCAGTTTTGTTGTGTTTTACGTGATTTTTGGGCTAATGTTTTATTGTTTTCGAGTGAATTATCGACAAGTAGTGTGTGACTTGGAAGATGGAATTTTAGGGCTAACTTAGATATTATTTTTCAGCTGATTTCACGTTATCATCATCCAACTTTGCAGTTGCGTCTTTTTCTGTTTTTTAGAAAGACTGTTGTTGGGTTTGTCATTGAGGTTGTGATTTCAACAGTTGCGTATTTCTTTCATCCTTGAACGAAAATTGAGGGTGATCTTATACCATATTTGTGGTTGATTTTTGTGAGATGGGATTTTGATTTGGTGCTGCAACTTTATGTTAATGTCTCACAACCTTGTTGCTGGTTTTCATAGAGTATATATTTCTTTTTCTACAGTTGCACATTCTTCTGTTTTTGAATAATTATTGAGAGCTTCTTTGGTGTTTATGGTGCTTGCATGATTTTGTAGGGTTGTTCACTATCGATGGAGTGTTAATTTGTGTGGCTATCAGTTGTGATTTATGAGATAAGAGTGCTGTGTTTTCTGTCCATGGTGAGGGATTTTTTGGTGTGTCAATGATAGTGGTTTTCATGCAAAAAGCTTCCAGCAGCCTTAGTGTTTTTGCAGCGCTTCGTGTATGATGTTTCTGTGAAGAAACATTTGTTAATTTGAGACATTTTGTGGCTATTATGTGTGGGATTTTCAGTAATGATATTGAAGTCTCATAGCAGATCTTTTGATGGACAACTTTCGGTTATTTCGTTGATAAAGTGGCATATTTAAAGAAGTTACTTTTTATCTCAAGTGTTGTTTTTGTTTATGTTAGTTATTGTTTAATCACTTAAGTTGTTTATTTCGTATCGTTATTATTAAACATTGTTGAGAAAATCCTTTGTTGAGGTTAGTACAAGGCGATCATGCTATTGGATATGATTTACTTTCACGGATTGTGATGATTAAGGATAATGTCAAAGGTATGGTGAGTCGGTTCTATAATGCCTTGAGTAAAATTATGTTGTTTCATAGGTGAAAGTAATTAAGTTGAGTGAGGACTTCGCAGATGTAAACAAAGTATGTCGAACTACGTTACCAAATCTCGGATGTTGATTTATTTATTTGCATTTAATTTTTTCCATTTTTACTTGTGCTAGAAACAATTGCAGCCGAATTGGAAATTTTGCAAAACTACGTCATTTTTTGAATTGCAAGTCTCTTTAATGAAAACAATCATCCCAACATTGACTAAGTTGATTGAAAGTGACAAACTTTAACAAGCAATTAACATCGAATCGACATTTTCTTAGGATGTGATCCTTTAGCCCCGACACTCTGGCCTAACACGTCCCATTAGATTCAAGCCATTCATTTATGTGAGGGTGGAGAAATGGGCTCTTTTCAATAAAACTAATCTTGGCAAATATATGTGAGGAATCGGGCCTTGAAATCCTCTGGCCCCGGTACTCTAGCCCTAATCTGTCCCATTAGATTCAACCAGTACTCTGGCCCTAACTTGTCCCATTAGATTCAAGTCATCCATATATCTGCCAAGATTAGTTTTATTGAAAAGAGTCCATTTCTCCACCCAATTTTTGTTTACTGAAAGTAAAACTAACTCTGTGTATATGTACTGTTGTGTCTACACTTGCCATGCACATTTCTCTATCTTCATAGTCGATGTGCGTGGAGGACCCCATGTAATAATATTGAGCGACAGAAGCCAAAAAAAACTTTTCACCTTTGCAGGAGCAACCTGAATCTGAAATCATAACTCATAAGGCATGACTTGTACTAACTGTGAGAGATGGCACTTGACTGCTTCTGTTCTAACTTTATTGGGTAACTGTAGGTAGATCCAATGTCCTTGGCAATGTCGCAAGTACCAATCTAACAGCTTTTGAATTGTCAACTTGTTTGTTCTTGAAATCCCAACAGCTGCTTGTAAATAGTCTTTTTTTTTTCTAAAGAGAACATAACAGGACACTACACAAGAAGTCTATGTAAGTTTTATCTGGACTAAGTTTTATCTGGTATGGTCCATTACAAAAGGTTTGACCCTACCCACTTATTATGTTGCCCAACTACCCACCTCATTAGCTTTGTGATGGACGAAGCATTGAGTGTTTTTTCAGTGGATTTATATCCAATGGTTTGGTCCCTGTCTTCTCTTAGCTCATAAGTTTACACCATCGATCTGCTT
>JANZLC010000200.1:24221796-24232049 GCA_026413385.1 Erythroxylum gracilipes
TCATGAAAAGGCATATGGAGAGGGAAGATGGACGAAACTTTGATGGCTTAACTTCATGTTTTTCTCCTCTCCATTTCACCTTCTTCATCCCATCATTTTTCGTTTGGTGATTCATGCAAAGCCAAAGAAGAAGGGAAGGAAAAGCATTAGAAGAACTACTTTTCCAATTTTAAGGTTTGGGACTTCACTTAGTTGATTTCTGAATTTGTGTATGATTGAATGGATATAAAGATCCATTTGGATGTGGAATTATTTCTAGGATGTTGCTTTGGTGTTATTTTGGTGTTATCTTGGATAGAATTGGTTGAATATGAGAAGAGAGTATTGTGTAGTGCAATTCTATCTAGGATTTGTTTGAGTCAGTCACATTGTTTGAATCAGTCACAATGTTTGAATTATAACTCAGCCTATAGACCTCCAAATTGTGTGATTTCAGTTGCACATCAAACCTAAGACATAGAAATAAATATTATATAAGGGACTCTGACTTAATTCTAGCTCTATGACCTTGAAATTGAGATTAAAAAAGGTGACCTAATGCTGCCCCTATTTTGGAGCAGCTTGTGATATTTTGCCTATATCTTATGATTTAGAAGTCCAAATGGTCTAATTGTTAGTGCTATATAAACTATAGACATAGAGGAAAAAATGTCTAGAAGACCTTAAAACCCAGTTCTGACTTTTTCTCTATGCATATTAAGGAACAATTAGTGATATGAATGGAGAGAGTGTCTGTCACGACCATGGCATTGTTTTTATTTCTGATTTCTACCGCATCTTATCCGAACCTTTATGAATGTGTATGAAAATTTTCAAACGCCTAGAAATAAATGAAATAGGAATTACCATATGTAAATTAGGTGATTGAACATTAGAATTTAAGATTGAGCATAATGCATTCCAAAGAAAACTTACATATACATAAATGATTTGTATGCATATTCATTACTCATATATGTATAGTATGATTATACAAGTATGATTTTGATACCCTTCTAATGGTGGTAAGCCATGAATTACATGTATGAATGCAAATATAGATTTTATGACTTGAAATGTATATCATATGATTTGTTAACATATGAATTGTGAAATTTGCAATTGGTTAAAGGAAATATTATAGTGCCTGCTTTATTATCTTGGTTGTGGATAGATAGGCATGCCTATAGGGTTACAATATAGCTGCTACAATTTGACACCACCGGTGTCCACAGTTCGATACCTTCGGGTATCTGCAGTTTGATACCTTCGGGTATCCGCAGTTCGATACCTTTCGGTATCTACAGTTTGATATTTTCGGATATCCATAGCACCCATTATCCACACCCACAGAAAATGTGCAAGCTTAACACAGAAAGGAAACTTAACGGTCATAAATAAGAAATACAACATGACAACATTAACAATTGGTATTGATGAGCATTTGTATTGGTTGTAATGATGTGAAATTATATAGATAATTTGTATCATATCAATATTTGGCTTATAAATGTGCATTCTCAATATATGGATAATATGTTGAAGCATATTTGCATTTTGTACTTTGCTTAAGTATGCCATCATTGTTTACATGAGCATTGAATATCAGTGTTTGGTTTATAAGTGTGAATTTATGATATATGAGTTGTGATATTTCTGAATATGTGTGCTTGGCAGATGACTGCTAAAAATGGTCATCCAAACTAAGTGTTTTCCCCACTAAGCTTTCAAGTTTAACACGGGTATTAATCCATGTAGGTCCACGTCATAAGATTGAGGTACAGGGAACATCTGCAGGGACCAAGGCAAACAGATAGAAAAAAAGTAATTTTGGAATGTGTTTTTAGTTACAAATGATTGCTTATGAAAAAAAAGGAAATTGTATGTTTTCTTTTAGATTACCATGTAAATGTAAAGATGTATTACTACTATTAAATGATAATGTTAATCATTGGGGAGTTTTGTAATATGTATATGTATAGCATTGAATAGAATTATATACCTTGAATGCGTGTACATGAATTTAATTGTTATGTGTGTGGATGGTTGTAGGTTCTGTAAAGGAGGTGTTTCAAAAACAAGCTCCTCAATCTTAGTTTGAAAATTTTAGCTCCACTATTGGACATCTCGGTTTTCAATCTAGCTCTTATAAATATTCCCTATTTATTTGCAAAATGGATGAAGGGTGCACTCTTCTTCTTCTCTATGTGGATGATACGATAATAAATGGTGATGATGTACATGGTTCTCTAATCTAAATCTTTTTCCCATTAACAATTTGAGATGAAAGACTTAGGTAGCATGAGCTATTTTTAGAACTTGACTTATCCTCTGATGAATTTGGATATTATTTTTCACATGCCATGTAGGATATTGAGTTGGCATCACTTATACTGAGGTAGTTAGCACTCCACTTAACTACAATGATCGATCTACTTAGTGATGGTATGTTTTATTGCCAATTAGTTAGTAGTCTTATATATCTTATTGTCTTATATCTAGTTATTGCTCACGTTGTTCACATTGTGAGCCAATTCATGTTTACACCTCGTACCACTCAATTCTTTACTGTTCTTCATATATTGAGATATGTCAGAGGTACTTTATTTCATGGCCTTCATTTTTGCTACTCTTACCCATTGGAGCTACAAGTCTATTTTGATGTTGATTGGGTTAGGGACCTAACAAATCGTCGATCTAACATTTGAATATAGAGCTCTTGCTGATGCTACTTTTGAACTCATCTAGTTACGATAGTTGTTTCAATATGTGGTTATATCTTTCCCATCTGTAGTTTCTCTCTACTATAAATAGCATATTGTCATACAAATTTCTTACAACAATGTCTTTTATAAACGGACCAAACACAACAAAAGTGATTGTTAACTTGTTTGACATCATATTCTCTAAAGCACCATACAACTTATTCCTGTCTGATCACAATTTCAGATTGTTGATATCTTTACAAAGTCACATGCATCTCAGCGCTTTACAGATCTTGTCTCCAAACTCAAACTTTAATCTTCCATAACACCTTAAGTTTGAGGGGGGTGTTAAAACATATCTTTAGAATCTTCAAAATTCAATTATTAACATTAATTTATCCTTAATCTAATCCTAGAATCATATATGTAATTATCACATTGATTTTCCTTCCTTATTTGGACTTATCCAACATGTATAATTACCCCTATTGTATATATGAGTAGACACACTAAAATATAAAATTTCATTCATCATTTCTTCTCTACTCTTAGTTTCTACAGTTAAATTCATTGAAGAATGACTTGGATGCCTTTGCTACACAAAAGAAGTGAAGTTTTACAGCATTTTAAGAATTTCATAGTATGACAGGTACTCAATATCAGAAGTAGGTTTGTGTTTAGCAAACTGATAGTGCTATGAAATTTATTAATACCTGTGTCAAAAAATATCTTAACTAATATGGAATTCATCATCAGACTTCGTGTAATTATACTTTGCAACAATATGGCTTAACGAAAAGAAAGAGCAAACAAATTATAGAGGTGATTCATGCTTCTCTTTTTAGCATCAGCATACTTAGGTTATATTGGGGAGATGCTATAGAGTCTCCAACATATCTCATCAACTGGTCACCCTCTCGAGTGAGGTTTTTAAACACCTCAACAAAATTACAATCTTTACTTTTCATTCCCCATCTCTTGAACCTTCAGCCTTATTCCTAAGGTTTTGTGAACTAAACATGATCCATATTCCAAACGTTGTGTTTTTGTTATTTATTCATGTTTTCAAAAATGATATAGGTGATATGATCCTTACACGTAAAAATTACATGTGACGTTAGATGTCCCCTTATGTGAATCAGAACCATATTATTTAGAGGGAGCTTCAACATCTTCCTTTCAGGGGGAGAATTTTGATGAAGTGAATATGTTATAGTAAGATTGCATAAATGAGTTCTTAGAATTAAAGGAAGTAAGTGAAAGGCTTTATAAAGGTGGTCAACAAGTTTGTGATAGCGCTCATGAGGAGTCACAAATAAGTACATAGTTGCATATGTTAACACCATTGACTGAAGAATCAGTTTAGAATATAATTCAAAATGTTGAACCTAAGGTATTATTGAATCATATATCTAACAATTATTGTGATACAATTGTCACATCTAACGAGTCTCTTATTCATCCTTAAAATTTAGTTATAAGACATCCACAGAGAATAAAAAAGAGTGTCCCAAAGAAATAATATGAACATGATCCTAAAGCCATTATCAAATACAAAATCAATAATTATGTCCTTATTTATAGATCATCTGAATCATATGAACTTAATCAATTATCCAATGTATATACTCCTTGTAGTGTGTAAGAAGCTTTGGCATATCCAAATTGGGTTAAGGCAATGAATGATAGGATGGAGGCTTTACAAATGAACACTACATAAGAACTTGTTTCATTACCTAAAGGAAACAAAACAATCGGATGTAGTTGGGTATTCATAGGTGAAAATTAGAATGTATGGAAGTCATGCGAGATATAAAATGAGGATGGTTATGTAAAGATATATGCAAAGATACAAGGTGCACTACTGAGAAACATTTGCACTGGTAGTTAAACTCCATAGAATTCACATCCTTATATATATATTAGCAAGTCAAGATTGGCCTCTACAACAATTTGATGATAGAAACATATTCCTTATAAAAAACCTAGAAGGGGAACCGTACATGGTGCTGCCACTAGATGTGAAAGGTGGTTCTTCAAGTAGAAACAAAGTTTATAAATTAAAAAAAAAACATTGAATGGGCTTAAATAATTACCTGGGGTTTAGTTTGGGAGGTTTTCCTCTATATGAAGGCATTTGATTATAAGCAAAGTCATTCAGATCAAATTATTTTTTTTATAAAACACAAGTGAAGAAAGGTAATAGCTTTAATTATATATGTTAATGACCTAGTATTGACAGAAGATGTTTAAGAAGAAATGAAGTTTTTAGATGGATATTTGGTTGTTGAGTTTGAAATGAAGAACATAAGAAAACTTAATATTTCATATGAATAAAAACAATAAGATCAGATCAAGGGATTTTTATTACATAATGAAAATATGAGATAGACCTTTTAACTAAAACCAAAATTCTTACTTATAAACCAACAACAACGCTAATAGAAGTAAATCATAAGCTCAAAATGTTTTCAAAACAAGTTTCAATAGATATAGGTTGCTACTAACGATTAGTTAAAAGATTAAATTGTTTATCATATATGAGGCCAAATATAACATATGTTATTAGCATTGTAAGTTAGTTTACGTATAAGCTAAGAAGAATATATGGATGCAATGTATCGAATCCTTAGATACTTGAACGGTACTCTAGGAAAAGTTTTGTTGTTCTAAAAAGATGGATTTATTAGCATTGAAGGAGATCAAACATCCATGTTAATTGGGCAGGATATCAATCAACCAGAAAATCCATATATGTTTGCTTCTATATAGTGGAAAGTGATCTTATCACTCAAAGAAGCATAAAACAAAAGGTTGTTGCAAGATCAAATGCAGAAGTTGAATTTCGAGGCATGGCTTATGGTGTATATGAATTGCTCTGGATTAAGATTGTTCTAAAAGATTTAGGGATTGAATATATAAAACCAATGAATCTTGATTGTTGATAATAAGGAAACGATTGAGATTGCAAAATATCTTATACAACATGACCACACCAAACACGTGGAAATTGATTCTCATTTTATCAAGGAGAAGTTAGATTAAAGCTCATTCAATTTTCATTTGTCCAAGTCAAAATTTAGTTAGCTGATATATTTACAAAGGCAAATTTTAGAAAGATATTCTATGATATTATTAATAAGTTGAGCATAATAGATATTTATGTTCCAATTTAAGGAGAAGCATTGGTATGAGTTATTGTTTTAAATCTAAAAATATATTTTATAATTAGAATGATATGATTAATTAACCAATTTTATATATTAATATCAGAATATATAGTTTTGTATCACCTATTTTTACCCTATAAATTGTGCCTATATATTTTCTCTAGGAAGTAGAAGAATAAAAAAACTCAACTAAACTTAATCATTATTATTGTATAACAAGATCAACAAAAGAAAAGAACTTAATTGATTGCTTGTACAATTATTAACAAAGTTTTGAGGTACTCTCGTACAAGTGTCATCCTTAGGTAAGGGCAAGAAGGGCACTTGCCCCGTGCCTAGATTTATAAGGACTCACTCATTAAATACCTTTGTCTAGGGCCTAGATTTATAAGGGTCCATTCATTAAAATAGTTGTAAATTAAAAAGCTAATAAATTTATTTATTAAAAGAGTTGAAAATTTGAAAGTTAATAAATCTATTTTTTAAAAGGGTAGAAAATGGAAAATCAATAAATATATTTCAAGATGTGTATATATACCAAAGGGCTTCTTGGCACATTACCTTGTGGAAACTAAAATGAAAAAAAAAATTTGGTTGAGTTTCTTATTCTAACTTTCAAGCATTATTGAATAGAGTTAAATAGGAGTTTAGTTCCAACTATCAATTGGGCGGTCTAACGATTCTATTTTAATCTTGTTAAGGAAAAGAAGAAAAAAAAACAAGTTCTTTTTATATTTCTCTTTTATTTTTTTTATTTGCATTTGTTTATGATGTGCACATTTACTCAAGTTAAAGGATGAAAATATACACACACGCATATTCGACCTAAAAAAATGAAAATTTTGAGATCAATTTGTTTGAGATATATGTTAACATCTTTATTGACAATGATATATTTTATTAACATAATTAGATCTATAAAAAAGGGTGGATTGATGATTTTTGGAGAGTTGAATTTTTTAAAAAATTTAAACATTTAAATGAGTAAGATAAGATCTCATCTAAGATGTTTATTTAACAAAACTAAGTTGTAGTGGGCTCCACTAATTAGATTAGAATGGATGGGTATTTATCTAAAAGTATATATTAAAAAATTGAAAAAAAAAGATAATTATTGTGGTCTTTTCTTAATATTTGAAATTTCCTTAAAAGAAATGGCACATTCATTGACATATCATATCTTTGTCCGCCATATACAATGGACCACCTCTCTTTTAGCACTTAAAAGATTTACTCTTTGTTGTTAGATATTTATGTAATAACTAATAATTTATATATTATCTACTAATTTTTTAATTAAAATAATTTGACAAATGTTTGTTACAGTAAATAATAAACATTTTGTATAAGAGAAATGAAGTATATAAATTTGAATTGAATATTAATTAAATAACATGAAGTTACTTTAATGGCCCATGGCATAGGCATAAGCATAAGCCTAAGCCTAGTATATACTGAAAAGAGAAGAAAACCCTAACAATTATAATTTTAAAAGTCATCAACTTTATAAAATTTGTTTACTTCAATTAAATCTTATCAAACTTATGTAAAAATTTGTCTTAGCATAATATGACTTCTTAACTTAATACTATAACAAAATAAGTCAAAAGTTCATTTTAAACATCAAAATTTAAATTATCTTATTATGACAATTTAATTATATTGATTAAGACTATTACATGGATGTTATAAGACATACTATACTAATGCAATCCAATCTATGCAAGGTTAATCATCCCATTATTATCTAATTTTAATCTTCATGTTTTATTCTTCAATATATATATATAAGTTTCCTAATTTTAATTTTTTTCAAGTAATTCTTGTTAGTATCTTTTTAACATAAATCATTCGACAATTCGAATCAAAATTTATCTTGATAATTTATCTATCTTTCATTTCACAGATATCGTAATAAATTATTCTTTGTTTTTTCATATTTATATAGGATATTAAAATTTTCTCTTTATATAGGATATTGTTTTTTACTTTTTGTTTTCATCTAGATCTTGTGATAATATCAAGTCAAAGAATGAAGAGGAAAGTTTGGTTAGTGAACTTAAGAGTTTTGATCTTTTACTTGGGATATTTTATTCACTATTAACATGGTGAGTAAAAGGTTACAGTTTAAATCTATATGCATCTTCACTACCATAGAGCAATTAGAAGGTGTGATGATTTTTTTTTAGAAATATAAAAACATTGCCTCTAGTATGAATATTGTCAAAAGTCATGCACATAAGACAAATGTAGAGCCTACATTTCTAACTCGACATTGTACTATTATGAAAAGACAATTTGATGAAAAGGATAATGATAGAGAAATACAATCAGTTGAGGATTTCTTTAGAGTTAGTTACTTTCTAATTTTTGCAGATATGGCAATTGCTTCGTTGAAGAAAAGACTAAAACAATTAACGACATTCGAAAGTACTTTTGGATTCTTATTTGATTCAAAGAAGTTGATGTTATTTGATGAAAATAAGCTAAGAGAATGTTGCACTAGTACTTTTTCTCATGGTAATGTGTTGGATGTTGATTTATATGATCTTTTTCTAAATTAAAAGTGTTGCAAATTACTTTCCAAATGAGTTAATGTCATCATTTGAAATTCTTGAACTTGTTAAAAGTTGCAGATTTATATCCAAATGTTTCAATTGCTTATGGAATTCTATTGATTGTACCTATCTTTGTAGCATCAGTTAAGAGAAGTTTTTCAAAGTTAAAATTATTAAAGACCTACTTGAGATCATCAATGTCATAAAAAAGGTTAAATGGTTTAGCTATTTTATATATCGAGAAGGGTGTGTTAGACAATATTGATTTTGATGCTATTATTAATGATTTTACACTACAAGAAAATTAGTAATTACGGATAGAAAGTTACCAACAGAAGAGAAACTGTAGCAAATTACCGATAAAAAATGATTTTTTGTAGGTAACATTGTCGGGAAAGATTACATTTTGCGACGGAAAAAGTATCCATCAGTAAAAATGGAGTGAAATTATCCTGACAAATTTATCAACGGAATATAGTGATGGTAGAAGATTCCTGTCAGTAAAGGAGGCGAGAATGCTTGGCGGAATAAAAAAGTTTTGGGTTTACTGACGGAAATTTTTCCGTCAGTAAATTTTAGAGTAAACGTCATCGCTTCTTTCAGCTTCAATGTTTGTAATATAATGAAAATGACGTCGTTTAGTTTAACACCAAACAACTTCATTTTCCTACGCATTTAACCCACACGAAGACCCCCTCCCTCTCCCCTGCATTTTCGTTTTCATGTTTCTATCGTTGATTCTTTCCGTTACTCTATCGTCAATTCGTCTTCTGCACGTCAGTATATGTGTTCGTTTGTCTTCTCCAGCAAATATCATTGTGTCCTTTAGCGGAGTTAAGTCATTCAGCCTTTGTTCTCTATGATTTTTTGTATAACCCGTGCTGGCATATATGTTCAAACCTAGGAGTTTTGAGGTGTTTTTGCATTTGTATTGGATTGTCTATGGTGTATTTGTGTTTGCAATGTTCTAGAAAATGTTGTGGAAGGAAAAAGACATGATTTGCTTCAGTTAATTGGGATGAATATGTTATGCCTTTAAAGTGTTCGACGAAAGTTTTGAGTGGGTTCTTTAATGATTTTCTCCTTGGTTTAAATGTCTATGACTATTAAGATGAAAAGTTTCAATTTTCTCTTTTCAAGATTATCATAGTTTTAAAATATTTGTTTGTGATCGTTGTTAATTTGTATCATATTGTAATCTTTGTTGTGTTATTGAGAATCTTATTGGGATTTTAGTTTAAGCTACCTCGCCATTAATTATTTGGCAATTAGGGATTTCGTGGACTGTAAAAGGGGAAAAAAAGCGTTAATGTCTTGCTACTCAGTGATATTGGAATTCATGTTTCAGGTCACATTTGTCTTGTTAGTTTACAAAAGTACCGTTATGTATATATTAATGTAAGAAATAGGTATACAGTCTGAGTTGTTGAAATAGCTTTCTAATTACATTGACTTGATCATTTTTCCAAGTCAACCATGTTGACTAAATAGGGCTGTTTTCTATGCCATCACCATTGTTTAGTGGGATGTGTGGTCATATCTTTGGTGTTTATTTGAAGTGGATTTGTTGTTGTGTTTGTGTTAGTATAGTTGTTTATCTGTTTGGGCTAATATGCATCTTGTGGCGTGTTTTGGCTGTTGTTTTCCGTTTAGAGCTTCATATTTGCTTGCTGATTGATTTTAGTGTTTAATTTTCTTTGGTTGGTTTACTTGAACACTTGAAATTATATTCAATCTATATAGCACTTGAAATTTCTATATAGATATGGTAATTCATATTAACTACATTATTCATATATATTATAAATTATTTGTTAGTATGTATAAATAGTTTAGTTTAT
>JANZLC010000200.1:24313845-24328158 GCA_026413385.1 Erythroxylum gracilipes
ACTTGCGATGGAATAACGGCTTCTCAACTGACTCAATCCTTTTGGTTGCTGCTGGTGGGTCAAGGCTCGTTACATTACTCCCTGCTGCAAAAACGACCTTGTCCTCAAGGTTCCAGTGAGGATAAGTTCGACGAAACTCCTCAGTAGACATCCAAGTAGCTGTTGCTGTTCCCATTCCTTCCCATTGTACCAACACTTGAGGCACCGACTTTCCTTCAATCATTAATTCTCGCGTAGCCAAAATATGAGATGGGTTGCGCTGCGGCTCACCATCTGATTCTATAAGTGGCAGAGGAATGCTCTGAGTGTGCGGGTTACCAACACATTTCTTCAAGACCGAAACGTGGAAAACTGGATGGATTCGAGATGATGAAGGCAGGTCCAGTTTATAGGCTACTGCTCCGATTTTCTGGAGAACCTGGAACGGTCCAAAATACCGTGGCCCCAACTTCTGGTGGTGGTGAAGTCTCATCGATGCCTGCCGGTAAGGCTGCAGTTTAACAAAAAGCCAATCACCCACTTCGAATGTAACATCCCGACGATGTTTGTCCGCTTGGTTCTTCATTCGATTCTGGGCCTTGAGCAAATTTGCCTTGAGCTGTTCGAGATTGCGGTCACGTTGGGATAATTCTTGATCAACAGCCGTGAGTTTGGCAGTGCCAGGAATGTATCGGATCAGTGTAGGTGGATCACGTCCATAAAGAGCACGAAAGGGAGTCATTCCGGCTGAACTATGATATGAAGTATTGTACCAATACTCAGCCCATGGAAGTACCTTGACCCAAGTATTAGGGGTGTCAGCGACAAAGCAACGTAGATACATTTCCAATACCTTGTTCACTGCTTCAGTTTGTCCGTCCGTTTCGGGGTGATAGGCTGAACTCAGGGCTCTCATGGTTCCCTGTAGCTTAGTTAGTTCCTCCCAAAATTTACTCAAAAATAGCGGGTCCCTATCACTGACAACTTTCGATGGGATGCCATGTAATTTGACGACTCCATTTAAGAAGACTGTGGCCAATGTTGCACTGTCGAAATTGCTTGGCAAGGCAAAGAAATGAGCGAATTTTGATAATCGATCTACAACAACAAAAATTACTGTTTTACCAAAAGAAGGGGGAAGTCCGGTGATAAAATCCATGCTCACTTCGTCAAAAACATGATCGGGAAGGGGCAATGGTTGTAGTAATCCCGCCGGGGTCAATTGGGAGGATTTCATTGTTTGGCACACTAAACATTCCTTCACAAATTGCTGCACATCCCGTCGCATGGAGGGCCAATAAAAATTCGCCGCTACTCTATGGAAAGTGCGTGTAACTCCGGCATGGCCTCCGATTACTGAACAATGAAAGTCTTCGAGGATGGCTGTTTTTAGTTGGGGTTCATTTGGTACCACCAACCGTTTCCGAAAGAAGAGTAACCCCTCATGGATCAAATAATGTCGATAGCTAGGATCATTTGCTTCCACCTTGTTTCTGATCTGCAACAACTCAGGATGTGATGCATTTAAAGCACGAAATTCCTCTATTCGGCCATAACGCTGAACTGATATTGCCATAAGACAGCTCATTGGTGCTCTTGATAGTGCATCTGCAACCGTATTCATTTTTCCCGGTCGATATAGTATTTCAAAATCATATCCCACAAGCTTGTAGAGCCAATGTTGTTGTTCAGGAGTTTGAATGGTTTGTGCGGTGAGATTCTTGAGTGCCTTTTGATCTGTAACAATTGAAAATCGCCGCCCCAAAAGATACTGCCGCCACTTGCCCACGGCCTGGGTGATCGCATACATTTCTCGATGATAAGCCGGTGACCCTTGCATTCTTGGAGATAGTTTTTGGCTGTAAAAAGCCACGGGTTTCCCATGCTGGACCAAAACAGCCCCAATACCTGTACCTGAAGCATCTGTCTCAATGGTGAATGGAGAAGAAAAATCAGGGAGAGCCAACAATGGAGCATGACTCAGAGAATGCTTGAGCTGGGTAAAGGCTGACTGTGCAGCGTCTGTCCAGCGAAATCCTTCAGATTTAAGCAGATCCGATAAAGGAGATGCAATTTGAGCAAACCTACGAATAAATCGACGGTAGTAGCCTGCTAAGCCAAGAAACCCACGAATCCCTTTGACATCAGTTGGGACGGGCCAGTCTTGAATTGCTGAGATCTTACGTGGATCCACTTCCAAACCAGTTGCAGTAACTATGTGGCCCAAATATTCGATTGTGGTCTGTCCAAAAGTACACTTACTCTCCTTGGCAACCAACCCATGTGCCCGCAAAGTTTCAAACACAGATTGCAGATGTTGGAGGTGCTCAGATAAACTTTTACTGTAAACAAGGATGTCATCAAAAAATATCAGTACAAATTGACGAAGGAAAGGCTTAAAGATACCGTTCATGGTGGCCTGAAACGTGGAGGGTGCGTTCGTAAGTCCGAAGGGCATGACGAGGAATTCGTAGTGTCCTTCGTGAGTGCGAAACGCTGTTTTGTGCACGTCTTCAGGTCGGATCAAAATCTGATGGAATCCTGCAAGCAAATCAAGTTTAGAGAACACCTTGGCACCAAATAGTTCGTCGAACAGCTCAGCTGCAGTAGGTATAGGGAATCTGTCCCGAATGGTGATCGCGTTGAGTGCTCGGTAGTCGACGCAAAAGCGCCACGTGCCGTCCTTTTTTTTGACTAGTAACACCGGAGAGGAAAATGGGCTGGTGCTAGGTCTTATAATTCCTTCACTGAGCATTGCCGAGACCTGCTTTTCTATCTCATGTTTTTGGAAATGTGGGTATCGGTAAGGGCGGACATTGACAGGGGAGGAATCAGGTCGGAGGTGGATGGAGTGGTCGGTCAGTCGGGAGGGTGGTAAGCCACTGGGTTTGGTGAAAACATCCCTAAATTGGTGAATAAGGTTGGTAAAGGGAGAGGGCTGGGAGGTGGGCGAAGTGGAAGTTTTGAACTGGATTTGGAGGCTATAATAAGCTGCAACAGCACCGATTTCATGGGTTCGGCGTAAGGAGTTTAATTGGATGGGTTGGGGACTAGTACCCTGAATCCCAAGCCAAGAGACTGTTGAAGAGCCAAGAGCAAAGCTGAAAGTTGAAGTGGAATAATCGGTGATGACTGGTCCAAGAGTGGCTAGCCACGCAACCCCTAAAACAACATCGGAGCCGTGTAATGGAAGGACATAAAAATCGGTTTGGATTGTAGTTCCTTGAATTTGCAATTTGACATCGCGAACTTTCCCTTCACTGTGAATACTTTCGCCATTACCCACCAAAACAGGAAAAGAAAGAGAAGGGTCTATCTCTAAGCCCAAATAATGAGCAATTCGGCTCTGGATGAAATTATGTGTGCTGCCACCGTCTAACAGAACTTGGACGGAGTGGCCCTGCATTTTGCCCAAAAATCGTAACGTAGAGGGGGACAAGCAACCGGACATGGCATTATAAGAGATGACAGTCTGGGGAGGGGAAACAACCGCTGTTGTGGAATCAAGGGTCGAGGAAGGAGAAATGGGTGGGGTAAGGTCGGTGGTGGGCTGGGTAGCTGGTGGAGACGAGGTAGCAGGAGGTGGGGGGTCTGGGTCATCAAGGTAGTCATCATCTAAAATAAAAAATTGTGGTTTATTGCATTTATGGCCCCGTGTGAACTTTTCATTGCAATAAAAACATAACCCTTGTTCACGTCTGCGTTGGGCTTCAGCATGGGTCAAACGTTGGGTGGTTACGGGCTTAGGATGTGGGGTGGTTGAGGCAGGAGGAGGAGGTGATGGCGATGGATGGGGAGGAGGGAGTAAGCCTGTGCTGATGGATTTTCTGTCAAAATAATGGCCAGGCATGGATTTGAGTAACAGTTTGCGGGTTTCAGCTAGTTTTGCCTCCTGGAGGCGGGCAAGGCTGATAGCATGGTTGAGGGAAGTGGGGCGGAAGGACAAAACTTCATTTTTGATATCAGGTCGAAGTCCCGAGATAAAACAATCAACAAAGAAGGATGAAGGTAAGCCAATGGTTTGATTAGAAAGGGTTTCGAAACGTGTTTGATAGTCCTCCACTGTGGAAGTTTGGGTGATTTTGGCCAAAAGGCCTTGTGGGTCTTCAAGGGTAGTGAATTGGAAGCGCTCCACCAGAGATTTTTTGAACTGGTCCCAGCAAGAGAGTTGTCTGTTGGTTTTCATCCAACGATACCAACGCCGGGCTTTGCCCTCAAAGTGAAATGCTGCCATGGTGATGCGTATGGTATCCTTGGTATCATAAAAATCGAAGAACTCATCGGCATTAAAAATCCAAGACTCGGGGTCAGAGCCATCAAATTTGGGAAGCTCAACACGAGCAGCTTTGGGTTTAAAAGGAAAGTCAAGTTCGGTTTCAAGGTCAGGGGATGGGGTACGGTGGGTGCCAGACTTAAAAGATCCGAGCGGAGGAGCGTCAGATTTTTCCAAGGCTGGGTGTTTGCCTTTTAAAAGCTGGCCAAGGTGGATGAGCTGGCGGCTGATGTCTTCCATTTGGGTTTTCATTTCGAGCATGGTAGATTGTTGGCTGTGAACAGTGGATTGAAGGGAGTTCAGGGTGGAGGATTGGGAAGCGAAATCGCTTTGAAGCTTGGCGACAGAGGTATCGAGTTTAGCGAGGCGTGTGTTATCAGCCATGGAGGGGAGTATCGGCACAATGAAAGCACCAAAAATTGTTAAGGATTTAGGTATGGAAATAGACAAAAGAATCTGGACGAGGAATATGCAAATTTTTCTGGGAAACAGAGATTACAGGTACTGGGAAAAGAGTAGAAATTGTCAGAAGTAACAGGAAGATTGAGAACAGAAAAGCAAGGCACGGTATCGTGCTTAGCGAAGAAAGAAGAAGGCCAAAGCAATACAAGAATCACATGCCCTGTCTCTCCTACCTCTGGAATTATTTATACTACCTCAGTACCTAATTCCCGTAACAGAATTCACGCTATTCTAACACGTAATCCCTTAGGATTACTGACGTCTGTTTCTCACGCTGTGACTTGCGATGGAATAACGGCTTCTCAACTGACTCAATCCTTTTGGTTGCTGCTGGTGGGTCAAGGCTCGTTACATTATGATTTGATATAGAATGAACCAAAAATGATTTATTAAAATTATTAAATTCTCACGTCAATTTCCATATATATATATATATATATATATATATATAATCTAATGCTTTAAATTTTGCAAAAAAATATAAATTACTTTTGTATATGAACTATTCTAATATCTTGTCCCGTAAACACTAAAGATATTCAATGCTGCAAATATTTATGTATCAGATATTCCTTTTTAGACGTAGATGAGTGTATTGTTAAATCCACACATTGATTATAAATGATTCGTATACAAAAAAATTTCCATAACTTAATAATTTAAAGTTTTAATGAAAATGTAAATCATGATTGTAAATACATGAAAATTCGATATTACAATTTGGCCTACTCCAGTAACAGAGTTTAAAGTTGGACCTTTTCTAGGTCGAGAACGAGCAAAACTTTTATGGACACTCTAGGCTTGAGAATAAACCATTTCCGTGAGACCCATTAGCGCGATCATTATTAACGAGTTATAATTTCGTGGCTAAGCAAGAGGCTTCTACTGAACAAATAAAACTGATGTTTATTTAAATATTAAACACACAGAAAAACAACTGATTTTTATTTGAATATTAAACACACTTTTCAGGAATTTTATTTCAATAAACGAGTTCCAAATGTTTGTATGTAAACTGTATGTGTAATCCCTAATAAGCCTCGTTATTCATTTACAACCTTAAACAAGACAAAGCAGTACCTGTTCGTATAATGCAGAAGCATTGAGCTGCTCTTGTAGTCATCAAAGCTGGGAGTGGTCAGAAGTTTACTGCCATTTGGAGGGCTGCTCAAAGTTCAGATCATTTGCCTTTTCATTTCATGAATCATATGCTTCCCATTATCAATCAGCAAACACATGTTTTTGTTGTCAATATGTTTAGAAAACCTTTTAGAAAATTGTAGAGCTTCCATATTATCTCAAATCGTAAATAGATATTATCGTTAATAAACACTCAAGTCAAGAAGTAACCTACCGCCAAGTTTTCGAGCCAGTGACTGAGGGAAATATTACAGTAGTAACTGCTAAACTTACTGAAGATTGAAATTTTCGTTCAATCGGTACCTGAAACATGTCTGCATCTTACAGAACAAAATTGATGACCAGCTTCAAATTAGTCACTCAAGAAGAATTGAAGATTAAGAAACAGGGCAGCTTATGGAACAATTACTTGGGATTTGTTGCATGTGAATTGGCCCCTCCACATGTCAATGATTGGTTGCATGGTTTTAAATGTGGTTAGCATCTTCATGCATTCAACAATATAAACTTGGCTGGCGGCATGCAAGTATGTCAAATAAAGTTGGTGATTTCTTCAACAATTTACGGCTGCAGGTAGCAGGATTTGGACGACGATTACGCAGGACTTCAGCTATAAATATGGTTGCTGGCTTATAAAGGAATATCACCATTCTTTCCTTTCTGAAATCTTCTTATCCTCTCTGTATATTTATGAGTTATTGAAAATCCTTTGTTTCAGCCCTTGTACTTGTATACATTCTCCACATATTAGTAAAAGTGTTCATCTTCCGGCAGTGGACGTAGGTCACATTGACCGAACCACGTAAATCTTTGTGTCCTGTTTCATTTATTTTTGTCAATCTTTATTTTCGTTATTATTTTTTGGGCTATTAAATTCAACCAGTATCCGATCCGAGGGCATTTCATCTTAACAAACTGGTATCAGAGTGTCTTTTCGATCTAACTTACCGTATGCTCTGTGCTTGCCACTAAGGTGGACCCTCCACATCATAAAGTAACTTTGATTTTTATATTGTGAGCCTAAACGGGGCCCACTTCCTAGGTTATATCTTGTGGGCCCACTGCCTCGGATTTATCTTGCTGGGCTCACTGCCTCGATTTTATCTTGTGGGACCCACTATCTCAGATTTATCTTGCGGAGCCCATTGCCTCGGTTTTGTAAACAGAGTTTAGCTTTGCTTGTGGGGTCCATGTCTCGACTTTGCCTGTGGGGCTCGCTTTTGGTCCTTTTTGTGGGGTTTGTTATTCCAATTTCTTGTGTGGGGCCCACCTAAAGAAAAATAGTTCGAATATCAATTTTTTGGCCATCATGACGATAACGAAGACTTTTATTGAAAAGTTTGACCGGAGCATTAACTTTGGTATGTGGCAGCTCTGATACCAGTTTGTTAAGATGAAATGCCCTCGGATCAGATACCGGTTGAATTTAATAGCCCAAAAAATAATAACGAAAATAAAGATCGACAAAAATAAATGAAACAAGATACAAAGATTTACGTGGTTCGGTCAATGTGACCTACGTCCACGTCCGGAAGATGAGCACTTTTACTAATATGTGAAGAATGTATACAAGTACAAGGGCTGGAACAAAGGATTTTCACACAACTCATAAATATACAGAGAGGATAAGAGGATTTCATAAAGGAAAGAATGGTGATATTCCTCTATAAGCCAGCAACCATATTTATAGCTGAAGTCCTGCGCAATCGTCGTCCAAATCCTGCTACCTGCAGTCGTAAATTGTTGAAGAAATCACCAACTTTATTTGACTTACTTGCATGCCGCCAGCCAAGTTTGTATTGTTAAATGTATGAAGACGCCAACCACATTTGAAACCATGCAACCAATCATTTACTTGTGGAGGGGCCAATTCACATGCAACATCCTGGATGAGCTTGTACTTGAATGTCCTAACAGTATCTGAAAATTACTTAGAATCAACTCATAGTAAGATAAATATAGATTCTTGATAACCATTAAATATTGCTTGAGCAACTGTCTTCCTATTCGTCACAGTTAGTTAGGTCAAAATTTGTACCCAGAAGTAATTTTGGCCATAAATGTTTGCTTTTGTAGTCCTTCTGTTACTGAGATTCCTTCTTCTTTTTTTTACTTACAGGCTTCTGAAGATGCTAAGAAGTTAGTCAATCAACAAAAATCTTTTGCTTGTGTTGAAAATTGAAAATGCTAGAGCAGTTGTGCAGAGGTTCGGTGAGGTCCTAGAAGAGGAAGAAAGGAGCGCCCAAAATTCTAAAGATCAGGCACCTATGAGTTCTCCCATTGGTTGTTTTTGGGTTTTCCTCATCTTAGTGAAAGTGTTTTATCATGTGATGCTACGAACCTTTTATAAATTAAAGTCTTTTATGCAGCCTGTACTATAGTTTGGTGCATGAGATTCTTGTAAGATGAACTATAGTGTTATCTACTAATTAACTTCATGTTGTTTTAGGATGTGGAGGAACTAATTGAGGAGGTTCAAGAGGCTAAAAGAATTAAACTGTTGCATAAGCCAAGTAAGGTAAAATCGTTATATCTCCTTGAAACTTTTGCTTCTAGTTCGTCGTTTGTTTTTCTTTGATTGTTCTCCTATTGAACAGTCACATAGAACAATCACCTACGTATCTACGTGAAAAGGAACTTCATGCCTTAAGTTCGGCCCCAAAACTTTGTTGGGAAAAGCTCAAGTTGAATCTAGCTACTGTTCTTACTAAAATTTCTTTAGTATTTAACAAGGAGAATACATACAGGTGATGGACATGGAATATGAACTTCGTGCCTTAATAACTCAAATTCGGGATATATCTATCTTTTCTGTCAAACTTACGAGAGAGGTTTGTTGAAAATTTTGCATACTCTTATGTTCTATCAACTTTGATGGCTTTATAACACTCTTCGTTAATCAAGTTGATCAAGGTGGTGACTTTATTGGAAGTTTTCTTCTGTGCTCATTTATACTCCTACTTGAAATTCATCATGTTCATTATAGAGATGCATACACTTGTTTCTTATCTTTGGCGTATAGGCGTATCTTTCCTTTTCTTCACCTTTTCTCAGTTTTACTTCAACTCTCATCCTTTTTTTTTTTGAACAATCTAGCTGGCAATAAGCAAGAGAGCCGAGGAGAAAAAAGCCTCTTTCTATTACCTAGATGGTTTTGAAACTCTCTGTTTGATCTTACAACTCCAGCCTCGTTCGGACAGTGCTCTTTATCTTTCAAAGTGTTCAGTTCAGTGGTATCGCTTATCATCTGATGGAAGCCAAAAGGAAGCTATTTCAGGTAAGCACTGTAAATTTACCCAACAATAGCATGCATATCATACAATAACAATATGTAAAAGATACATGCATATAAAATAACGGAAGCATAACCGAAACAAAATACCTCCGGGCATTGCCCACCGATAATCCTCTCTCTCTCTGAGTTTTTAAATCTTCTAGTCTCTCTCTTTAGCACGATCGATGGTGTACTTTAATGTGTTAGTGAGGTTAGGGACTCAAAAGCAACCTTTATATCCATCTTCATATATACCTCTGTCCATCACAGAGGAAAAAGCTCAGGAGTATGGGGTGATAACATGTGCGTGTGCAGAAGGTAAATGCATTAAATGGACCATACATGAATAGTAGGAAGGTTAGGTAATTTTCAAAACTCTTACATTTTCCTACTTGGTCCATTTAACCCAACACAAACATAACAAGAAATCAAATATATGAATCATGGCGATAAGTTCTCTTATAGTGAGTATTATCTTCCATGTATTACATAAATAAAATTTCTCATTATTAGCCCTTAAACTTAATGAATAAACCATATATTTATTCTAGGTCCAAATTAAATGACATTTCTCAAAACCAATCAAAATATGTATGCATAAAATATATGAGAAAATATCAAACTAAATAAGAGTTCTATTGAATCAACAAATGTACAACAAAATCACATTATAGAATCATGTCCCATTTGCACTACGTGATTCTTAAATTGCTTAGGTGGCATGCCTTTAGTTAAAGGATTCACAACCATCAAATCAGTGCTAATATGCTCTATAACAACTTTCTTTTCCTTAACACGTTCTCTTATGACTAAATACTTAATGTCCATATGTTTACTTCGACTTCAACTCTTTTTATTTTTAGCCATAAAGATCGCAACGGAGTTGTTGCAATACAACCTTAATGGCTTAGAAATTGAATCAACAACTCTAAGCCCATATATGAAACTCTTCATCCATACACCATGCGAGGTGGCCTCAAAACATGATACGAACTCAACTTCCATAGTGGAAGTAGCAATCAGGGTCTGTTTGGCACTTCTCCAAGATATAGCTCCACCAACTAGCATAAATATATAACCAGATGTTGATTTCCTTGAATCAATGCAGCCAACAAAGTTTGAATCGGAGTATCCAATTACTTCCAAGCTCTTAGTTCGCCTGTACATAAGCATGTAGTCCTTATTCCTTGAAGATATCTCATAACCTTCTATACAGCTTTCTAATGGTCAATACCTGGATTACTCTGATATCTTCCTAATATTCTAACAGTATATGTAATGTCAGGTCTAGTGCAGACCTGAGCATACATAAGGCTTCCAATAGCTGAAGCATATGGAATGCTCTTCATGTGTTCCCGCTCAAAGTCATTCTTTGGGCATTGATTCAAACTGAATCTATCACCCTTGAATATGAGTGCTACACTTGATGCACCATCTTTTATCCGAAATCTCTCTAAAATTTTGTTGATATAGGTCTCTTGAGACAAACCCAAAATGCCTCAAGATCTTTCTCTATGGATATTGATGCCAATGACATAAGATGCCTCACCCATATCTTTCATATCAAAATTCTTTGAGAGAAATTGTTCCACTTCATATAGCAAACTCTTATTATTAGTCTCAAGCAAAATGTCATCCATGTATAATACAAGAAAATAAGTCTTACTTCCGCTGACCTTCTGGTATAAACACTGGTTATAACCTCATGGAATTTTTAATACTACTACCGGGAGGCTTGTTTAAACCCATATATGGATTTATTAAGCTTATAGACTAAATGCTCACCATCACTAGAGGAGAATCCTTTAGGTTGTTTCATGTAAACGTCTTCCTCTAGTTCACCATTGAGGAACACCGTTTTCACATCCATTTGATGTAACTCAAGATCAAAATGAGTTACTAATGTCATGATTACACGAAGAGAATCTTTCTTAGATACAGGAGAAGATGTCTCCGTGTGGTCAATTCTTTTCCTTTAAGTGAACCCTTTAGCAACAAGTCTTGCTTTATGTCTCTCAATGTTGCCTCGTGAGTCTTTCTTTGTCTTAATTACCACCTACATCCAATGGTTTTCACACTATTTGGCAACTCAACGAGATCCCAGACTTGATTAGATGTCATAGAATCCATCTCATCCTTCATAGCATTGTACTATAAGTCTGATTCCTTAGAACTCATGACCTACGAAAACGCTTCATGATCATTTTCGGCACCAATGTTGTAATCTGACTCTTGTAGATACAATATATAATCACTAGGTATTACTGACCTTCTAACCCTAGTAGATCTTCTCAATGTTGTATCATCATCCTCACAAGGAACTTGTTGCTCAACCTGTTGTTTAACTGGTTGCTCAAAAATTTTTAGTTGTTCCTTATTTACAACTTAATCTATTGGATTGGTACTAACAGCTTGTGGAACTTCAGTAACTGGTTGTCCAACATCCGTTTCAACTCGAGGGGTATGAATGACAATCAATCTATCACTTGAACCAAAAGGTTGAGCTTCATATTGGCCTTTTTCAAAACCTATGTCTTGAAAATGACCTCTCACTGATCAAGTCATTCTCAAGAAATTTTGCATTTCTTGATTCCACAATTCTAGTGCTGTGAGATGGACAATAGAATATATAACCCTTAGACCTTTCAGTATATCCAATGAAATACCCATTAATGGTCCTTGGGTATAGCTTCTTCTCTTGTGGGTTGTAAATTCTCACTTCAGACGGGCATCCCCAAACGCGTATACACCTCAGACTCGGTTTCCAACCCTTAAATAACTCAAAAGGTGTCTTTAAGACAGCCTTGGTTGGAACCCAGTTTAATATATACACAGCCGTCTTTAGAGCTTCAGTCCACAGGAATTGAGGAAGTTTTGTGTTACTCCTCATACTTCTCACCATGTCCAGTAAGGTTCGGTTTCTTCTTTCTACCACACCATTTTGATCCGGAGAACCAGGCATGGTGTATTGGGCAACAATCCCATATTCCTAAAGAAACTTTGTAAAATGACCAAGCACTTATCCACTTTCAGTGTATCTACTATAGTACTCTCCACCTCTGTCTGACCTTACGATTTTAATCAGTTTTCCACATTGATTCTCCACTTCAGCCTTAAACATTTTAAAGGCATCTAAAGCTTCGTCCTTAGAATGAAGTAAGTAGAGATACATATATCGCGAATAGTCGTCTATGAAGGTGATAAAGTATTTCAGACTACTTGCGTCCATATCTGGACAACAAATATCTGTATGTATGATCTCTAACAGGTTTATACTCCTCTTGGCACCCCTTTTAGACTTGTTAGTTTGCTTACCCTTAATGCAATCCAGCAAGTCTCAAAGTCAGCAAAATCCAAAGTACTAAGTACCTTTTCATTTACTAATTTCTTAATTCTCTTAATGGAGATGCATCCTAATCTACGGTGCCACAACATATAGGATTCTTCATTCACAACACATCGTTTCAATCCAGCAGTGACATGCATTGAACTATAGGCATCCTCAGATTGTAATTGAATGGAATAAATACCATCAGATAATGTACCATAACCAATAATTTTAGATTCATTACATAAACTGAAACCAAAATCTAAAAAGTTAAAGGAAAAACTAAAAGGTACAAGTCTTGATACATAAATCAAATTTCTAGAGAAATATAGAACATAAAAGGTCTTTTCCAAGCATAAAATAAAGTCATTGCTCAAAACCAAACTGTAAGTGCCAATGGCTTCCATATGTGAACTCATCTTGCTTCCTGAATAGATGAATTGTTCACTTCCCACCGGCTTCCTTAGGTTTTGCATACCTTACAAGGTATTCAAAACATGGATTGTAGAACCAGAATCAATCCACTATGTGTTATGATTAACATTAACCATATTAGACTCATAACAAACAAATAAAATTTGAGTAACTTTTTTCTTGACCTAGTCCTTAAATTTAGCGCAATCTTTCTTCATGTGTCCCGTCTTCTTATAGAAGAAACACTTTGACGGCTTCTTTATATCAGATTGAGGAGCAATTTTGCCTTTTCCCTTATTTTTGGCATCATCCTGCCTCTTCTTTCCTGAAACGGTCAAATTGACCCTTTCACCCTCTTCCATCAACAACCTCTCCTCTTCTTGCACAGACATGGTCAACAGTTCATTGATCGACCACTTGTCCTTGTGTGTGTTATAAGAGATCTTAAAAGGACCGTATTGTTGAGGCAGAGTGCACAGAATGTAATGCATTAGGAAAGATTCCGATATAGTAACCTCCAACGCTTTCAGTTGAGCCGCTATGTCCCTCATACATATGATATGATCACATACGCCTTTTATCCCAATGAGCCTCAAGGATGACAACTGTATAATCAAAGTGATGGCAAGGGCCTTATCAGATGTAGCAAATTGCTCATCAATGGCCTTCAATAGATCTTTGACATTACTACGCTGTTAGACAGAACTACGAATGCCAACAGATATCTTGGTCTTTATGAACATCACGGAGAGACGATTAGATCTCTCCCACTTTTCATAAAGGGCAATAGCTTCTGGAGTGCTAGTCTTAGTCATATTTGGTGGTTCGTTCTTCCAAATAGCATAGTCTATATCCATCCAGCCCAAATGAAGCAGAATTCTCTCCTTTCACACCTTATAGTTGTCACCTCTCAATTCGAGAATATTACACTTAATATCAGAAATATTAACTGCCTGAGTAACTACAAATTGAGAAATAAAAATATATGTTCGTTATATATATTTCGAGACCAATAATAGTTCATGGTTTACCAACGTAAATCATGCATTTAATAGATGAATCTAGTGACATAAGACTTACCTGTGGGCTAAAGTCCTATTCAACTATATTCATCTAAAACTTTATGACAAAACTATTGAATTATGTTCCTTTTCTTAATTCCTGTGAGTAGATTAAGAAATATAATTTGATATTTTATCCTAATTAATTATACAAATATAACAAAATTCCTGTGGATAGATTTTATCATATCACGTATAATTAATTACAATTAATGATTTAATGTGATCTTAAAACTAAATATATATTTGTAATTAATTTAAGATGACGTGGCTACTTCCAATTAATTAAAATCATATGATCACTAACATTATCTTAAGCTTTAAATTAAAGCCTAAACATTTGCATCAATTAATAAATAATGCAAATAAATCAAATAATAAT
>JANZLC010000200.1:24391065-24404563 GCA_026413385.1 Erythroxylum gracilipes
GTAAAGGATGCTTGTAGTTGTAAGGAGCCCAATTTGGTTATAGCTTTTGATTCATTAAAGGATCGTAAACTATTGTTAAAGGATTGTAATAACTGAAACTGTTTTTTTCTGACACTGACACTGCTTTCCTTTAACATGGGCTTCAATGGTATACTTTATTCTGCTCGAATCTGCTTTCCTTTAACATGGGCTTCAATGATATACTTTATTCTGCGCGAATAAATATTTCAAAAAAAAATCTATACTGAGATTCGTCTGACCGACTGATGTAGTACGCCACCCTCGCGGGGCACAGATTCGGATATCACCAATAATATCGGGTTCGGGTCACGTGAGAGTCGGGTGTTATATTTAGGTGGTATCAGAGCCCAGCAGTATGTATGGTATCTGGGCACTTTCTGGAACATAGGTTACATACATTTGAGTCGTGTCGTTGCAGACCATGGTAACTGATCCCTAATCTGAGTCGCACGAGTAGAAATCCGACATTTGAACATATATTTAATGATTAAGTGTGAGAATAGTGAGAATGGATTAGAATGTGAAAAAGGGAAAAAGGAAAAATGGATAATGAGATTGATCTTGTACTGTGAGCATAAACCCGGAATGTGGTATACGTATGACGATGTTGGTATAGGTTGATTGAAGAAAGAAACGATATCACAATGAATTCCCTGATTAAGGTGGCACTAGAGGTCCATTGTAGATATGAGAAGCATACTGGTTATAGTGGGCCTATGTGAGATTAAAGAATGAGGTAATTAGAGTTCTGACTTGTATCTTCGACGAAATGGGAACTGTAAATGAGCAAAAAGTATATGATTTGATCAGGCAGATATGAATTCACTACATTGGTGTTAGTGGATATCATAGATGATGATAGCAAGATTGTACTGAGATCGATATTGTACTGTAATGGTCTCCCTAGCACTGAAAGAACTGAAAGAGCCAAGTGACTATAAGGGTAAGAAAAAGTAGAATTGGTGAGACGAAAGTGTACAGATAAACTGAAATGAACTCGTGGAACGGATATGATCATGAGCGCATAAGCTGGAGACCGAAATGGTTATGCGAATAGAGTGTTAAGAGTTTGGAAATCAGTATAATAAGATAATAGGGGAAAAAGACAGACTGACAATTTCTACTGATAGTGTATTGGAAAATTCTGGATTGATTGACTATATGTATATGGACACAGAAATGGTAAATGGATGGGTAAATAGAGAGAGACAGTGTATTTGTATCAACGATTTTGTCGTATTTTGGGGACACATCCCCGAATGTACTAGTAATGAGTTGATAGTGTATAAGCCAAGTTGATATGACGACGACCTTATAAGGTCAAGCTTGCACGTGACTGATATGGGAATAAAATGATGCGACATACAATTCAATGATACGCGGAGAATGAAATAAGGATCGGGATATATGAAAAGAGTTGTCGCATTTTGATTGATCTATTTGTGGGAGTATACACCATGATGAATGAAACTTATGTGAAAAATCGCCATGGAAATAATAGAGGAAATGATCGGTGAATGATGAAATAAGTGCTACTATGAGTTTCCATAAGTGTAAGGTTCATAATGGGTTACAGTAAGACATAAGAGGACTGAGTGTACCTGTATGAGCGGAAATGAAAAATGATTATGGCCTAAGTCCTCTATTCGAGGATTGGCATAAATGGAAAGGAGTTTTGTGGAATTCTGAATCGTATAGGTGACAAATTGGCCGCCGCCGGAGAAGATGAAAGGATTTCTGGTGATGTGTATAGTAAAGCTTCTTGAGATACTACGAATGATTTAAAAAGCAATTAGGGAAACTCCTTGGTTGATGAGATTTCGTGAACAGTGTAAATGATGGTAGCAAGACCAATGGTCATGACGGGAACAAA
Source organism: Erythroxylum gracilipes (assembly GCA_026413385.1). Classification (NCBI taxonomy): domain Eukaryota; kingdom Viridiplantae; phylum Streptophyta; class Magnoliopsida; order Malpighiales; family Erythroxylaceae; genus Erythroxylum; species Erythroxylum gracilipes. The sequence continues at coordinate 24,392,960 of JANZLC010000200.1, forward strand.
TCGGAAATAAGTATTTACAAATCCACATTGGAGTCATATCTCAAGAGGAGATTTAGGCATAACAAGTGAAATATACTACTGAGGTTATCTGCATTGTGTGTACGGAAATGTAAAGTATCCAACTACGTGAGTGGAATTTTAATTTGAGATGATTCTATTGCAATGTGACGTGAATAAGTCTCCATAAGTGATGCACAACTGTTGGGAGCTCTTGAATTGAATCGAAGAATAAAATAATCCCGAACTGCGAAGAGAAATACTCAAATGGAGTGAATGTAAGTAAATACAGAAAATGATTAGGTAGTGGCATATGTCAATGTGCATGAATAGAAGTGGAATGAAGAGAAAATAAGTAGAGACAAAAAGTGGGACACTGAGGCTGACGTGCAGTAGTGTTACCTTCATTACGGGAGTGAATATAAAGTAATCTTGGACCCAAGGAACAACAAAAATATGCGTACTGTCTAGAGATTGATATGGGGTAAATAAATGGTATCAACTGATGACTATAATCATTAATGTAATGTGGTTGAAAGTATTGCAAAGTAAAAGAGCAGTGTGTGATAAAGTGTCAATATGTGAAAACGGTATTAGATGAACTGAATTGTTTGTGATAAATGGTATTAGTGCTATGATTGAAATTGTTTCACGCCTTGGAGACCTTATATGCCTATAAGGAATACATCATATAAAAGTTTAACGTTTGAACGGCATACACGAATGACTATTAGACTGGTACGGGTCGAGTATAGTCTCAAATAGTGAACAGACAATTCTGAAATGAACAGACCAAGTGCAGACATTGGGGTTTTAAAAAATAATAGAAAAGAAACTAGTGATTCCCATAATGAATCTGGATGTTCGAGTCAAATCGGAAGAATGGTATTGGGTGATTCAAAGAAGAAGCATATGTACCCGATAAAAGTGATTGAGTAAAGGAATTGAGCAATCAAAGCTAGACATCCAAGGAGGAATATGCGAAGAGTGTAATTGAGTTATTATGGATATAGAACGAAGTGAGTATAGGTTTGAATTTCCAACTGATGATATGTTTGAATTCCCTATTGGAAAAGTGCTTAAGTATGTTGGGCTTCATAGGATTATAACCTGGTTACATAGTTCTGATTGACTATAGGGATTACTATGGTGATCATAAGAAGGATTGTATTATACGGAAAAATGCTTAATAAGGGTCAAATTGGTTTGAGACTGTGATGAGTGAAACAAAGAAAAGTGACTAAGGAAAACTGAATGGATTAGAGGAGGTGGATCAGGATCGGACAAATGAAACAGAGTAAAATGCTTGTACGAATAGAATGCGTGAACACTATAGAACAGTGAATTGTCAAAGGAGTAGGATAAATGGGCTAGGTGATTGAACACCGGATTTTAGTGAAATGGACATAAGTGTCACGGTGTTGGTACCAAAGGAAAGTGAAGTGTCGCAGACGAGATAAAATAGTTTATTGTATCACCTTGCAAAGGGTGTACTTAGAATTGGCAACAAGGGTATCAATGGAGCATGACTTAGTTTACATGTTACTGGAGAAAAAGATATTGGATTGATAAAACATGATAAGGGAACAGGTTCAGAAATAATGATTTGAGTCATAGCATCTGAACTAAAGATAGTGTCTACTTTGAAAATGGCAAGTGAGATAGATAAGATAGTCACGAAGTAACTGACCGCCTTACTGTGATCTTTTGGTAAATGTGTTCTTGAGTGATGTTGTGTATGGGAAATGTAGGGACATATGATCACTGTCATATTGAACCATTGACTGAGAATTTCGAGGACGAAATTTTTATAAGAAGGGGGTAGTTGTAACATCCCACCCCCGACGGGAAGGATAAAATAGTAAATTTGGCAAAGGTCGAGAGTGATTAGGACTAATTGGAAAATGTCATACATACTGGTATTGGTCAACAGTGAATTAGTGCACATGAAAATAACTGTACATGCATTCATGACTATTTCCCTGTATTGGGTCTAAATAGAATTTTATTGTAAATAATGTGGAATTTGTGCTTGAAAAATTTATTGGAGTGATCCATTGTGTGTTTTATATTTTAAGGGATTTTTAGGAATTTTCTGGAATTTTTCCGGAGAAAATTATCGAACCGGAAAAAAAATCACCAAGTGGCAAACCGGTTGATTTTCGGTAGCAAAAATTGCTATCTAATGGCACTGTAGTATTGGGTATATTCTTTTGGGATTGAAATGAGGGCCGTTGGAATTGATTGGGTCAATTTTTATTCGGATTACTTAATTAAGTTCATTATGTGACCTTTGACTTTTCTTCTTTAATGGACTAGTCATATAGTGACACATAACCTTCATTTAATGCATTGTTATCCTATGCATTCTCGGTTCTTCTAAGAGGAAGGAAGGAAAACATGATTTATTTGCTTTATTGCTTCAAACAACCGAAACCTCCTCCATTTTAAACATCTCCCTCGATTTTCTCCTATTTAAGTCATACTTCCTCCAACCTTAAGAGCTCTCTTTCATGCAGCCAAGCTACTTGTTTCCTTGATGGAATTACACTTGCATGGTGTTAGAAGAGAGTGGAGAAGTTGTTGAGTAGAGTAGGAAGTAAAGAATTGAAGTTAAAAGCTTGAATTGGTAAGTGTTCTTTTAAGTTTGAATTATGTCTTTAATGAATCATGGTTGTTAGATGCATTCAATGGGTTATGGTACAATTATTGTGTTTATTGATGCATTAATTTGATGAAAATTTGAGTTTGAATTGGTGGGTAAGGTTATGGTTAAGTATGTAAAGTGAGCATGAATAGATTGGTTGAACTTAGTTTTGGATTAATTTTTGAATGTTAGATTAAGGAAAAACCAATTGGATAAGGGCTTCCAAATTGAGGTGGTTATTCCTAGTGAATGTATGAATGATTTAGGGATTGATTTTGTGTCTAATTGGGATGCTTATGGTAGTAGAATTGGACTTGGCATGATAGGAAGTGTAATTAAGTAGTAAAGCTGGAAAATTTGGTTTTGACCTAGTATATTGTTTTGATCATAAATAATTGTGTAGGTATGAAAATGAGGTGAGGTTTGTGCAAAATGAAACTTTAGTTGATTGACTACAATTTCTTGTGAAATAGGTGGTACCTAATTGTAGCCCTAAGAGGTTGAATTTTGGCTTGGAAAGTTAGTGGTATGTACTGTATGAATAGTATCCGAAAGTAGCCATCTGAAACTTTGGTAATTTTTCTGGATTTATGTAGAAGGAATTAGTGACAATGGTCTGCATGAAAGTTGACGCCTATCACGTTAGATTTCCATTGCCACTAATTTTGAAATTTTTCTATATGTATATTGGGAGATATGAACTGTTGATTATTGACTGATTTTGTGTATTTGGTAAAACCTAACCTAAGTGTTAGTTTTGTGAGCATTCTGCTTGGAAGCAATTTTATCAATTTCTGTGAATTGACTTGGCTTAGTGATCTTCAGAATACCTGTAGAGGAAGCAATTATCTTGCAAATGGTATATAGCATGCAATTTTTAGAAGACAGAATTGGGACTTATGAATTTTCAAAGATTGGACTGAAATTAGGTCATTGACTGATGGTCAGGGAAGAAACTTGTATGATAGTTTTGAGCTTGGTAGAAATGGAATTGGCTTTGAAGCCCTTCATGAGAAGTTTCTTACTATGTTTGATCTTTTCATAGGTATAAAGTATGAAATTTTTTGACATTTTTGCAAGGAGATATACTGTTTTGAACATTACTGTCCAGATTATCAGTGGGCAGATTCTTGATTGAATTATTGGACCTATTTAAAAATTGAATTGGGATACATGTTGTTCATTAACATTGTAGAACACATTTTTATTTTTCCATTGGTATTTATTGTGTAATTTGTGACTGAAGAAATGGAAAGTTATTGAATTTCCAAAGTACTATACTGTTTTGAGAGGCATTGACTGGGCAGTAGTTTTGACTGAATTTTTGACACCCTTAGGGGTAAAATTGATTTTTGTGTTCTACATAAACTTGTAGAGGGTTTCATGATCATTCCAACGACATATGGTTTGTAATTTTCTGATTTGTATGTAGAGAGTTCTTGAAGTTTGAAATTCGGAAAAATACAAAGGGGGAAAAGGGGAGTTGAAAGCTCGCCCCTCGCGAGGGTGACGCCTCACGAGGGCGAGGCGGGTCGCTAGCTGACTCGCGAGGGTGACGGCTCGCCCTTGTGAGCCGAGTGATTTCGCCGTGTCGCCCTCGCGAACTAAAAGGATAAATATGTATATATATATGGGATTTTTGATTTAAATTTCGGGTTTATGACTTCTCTAGTGAATAACATTTTCATCCAATGTCCGATTGACCTAATTCTTGAGGCATCAGATTTGTATAATATTTAATTTCATTTTATAAAAAATTGAGAATTTTTAGACGAAAAATTGACGGGGGTCCAGGAAATGGTTCTTTAATCACTATTTTATTGATTTTGAGACCTATAGAGGTCCGAATTGAGTACCGTCAGTACCGTTAGCTTTCTAAATTTTATACGGATTTTGATGATGGAAATTTTGGGATTAAAGCTGGGAATATCATGAACATGTATTGTGCACCTCCTAATTGTTACATGTGCATTCTGAATTGTTTCTAAATGACCAAGTGATAATGTTTGTCCACTGTAACTGTTATAGAGGTACTCTTAGAGCGTCGATCCACCGACGTCACTGGGATTAGCTCGGAAGTACAGGTGAGTAACCTAGATGGTTCACTCAATTATTATATGTCCAATGTGGGGAATAATGGAGGGATTAGGATTGTGTTTGTTTATGACTGGATTCTGGACACGGATGGTCCGATGAATTGGAAGAGCTAATATAGAAGTGTTTTAGATGTATACTGTGTGATATACTGTGAATATTGTGAATACTCTGATACATTGTGAGTACTGTGAATACTGTGACTACTGTGATCCATTGTGAATCCTGTGAATCCTGTGATACGTTATGAATACTGTGACTACTGTGAATACTGTGACTACTTTGCTACGTTTCCCTGCCTCTACTAGGGCAGACTGCTTTCTATAGACTGTTAATTGGACATATGCATTTCATACACAAATGCATAAACGGCTAATAATAACAGTTGTGATAAGAGTCGCCACTGATACTGATACTGATACTGATACTGAAAAAGAGCCTCGAGCTCCTAGGGAGTCCTACTCCCTAGACGCCAAGCGTCCACTGAATACTATTTACTGTTTACGAGCTCGATCACAACACTGTAATAAAATGGGAAAGTGTTACATGTGCATTGCATACATACTATACTGACTAACTGCATACCTGAAATGTCTTTTGCTATCTGTGACTGTATTACTACTGTATTTCTGAATGTGCTAATGTGCTTGTATGATGCATGAATTGGGTGAACCATCGATGATGGTTCCTCACTGAGTTCGCAAAACTCACCCAAAAGTTACATCTATTTTTCAGCCCTTGAAGAGTACCCCGTTAGTCATGGGAGTATGTCTACTATACGCAAGGGACAGATAGAGGTCGGGATCAGTTCGCGTCTGCATTAGTGTCTCATAATATGTATTCCAAATTCTCTGTAAAAGACTGCTTTGTATTTATAGTGAGCCCAATTTTGGTTATGTCCTTTTTGTACATTTTATGGTTATTGTAAATTATTGTTAGACTGAGTGTAATAACTGAAACTATGTGTAACTGAAACTGGTTCCTATTAACATGGGCTCTAATCGTCTACCGTTTTCCGCACACATGAGAGTATTAAAAAAATGTATACTGAGTTTGACTGACTGATGTAGTACGCCACCCTCGAGGGGCACAGACTCGGATATCACCAATGATATCAGGTTCGGGTCACGTGGGAGTGGGGTGTTACATAAATAGTTCTTTTCAGAAAGAACTTGAGAATGCTACATCTTTATCATATACAATAGATTAAGGCATCCCATGTAGCTTGAAGATATTATCAAAAAAATATTTGTGCAAACCCAGATGCAGTATAAGGATGAGATAGCAGAACAAAGTGGGCATATTTAGATAGTCTATCAACTACCACAAAAAAGTACTGTTTTACTTTTTGATAATGGAAGCCCGTTAATGAAATCTATCGAAATGTCTGCCCAAATTTGAGAAGGCACTAATAGAGGTTGGAGCAACCCAGCTGGCTTTTGGAGATCCACCTTATCCCTTTGACAAACCTCGCATTTCTGCATGAATTTTTAACACCCTCTTTCATCTTCTTCTAGCAAAAGGAACTTTTAAGGCAGTGTAGGGTTTTATGATACCCTTCATGACCAACTCTATGTATTTCTTTGATTATGTCAGGAATTAATTAAGAATCTGAAGGAAGATAAATCTGGTATTTAATCAAAAGGATGCCTTTACTTACTTACCATAGTCCCACTGCTTTATCGTATTGCACTAGCTCATGCAACCATTGTAACTCATGGTGATTCTCATTTTCAGTCACCACAAGATCTAATCCTTTTAGGGTTTAGGTTGTGGACTTCAGCATCTTTTACCTATGTTGGTCGTTTGTAGTTAATACGATTTGTCCCTTTTTTATTAAGGTATACTGTTCAGGTATGTCTATACTGCCCGCTAGTATTTCTCGTCGTATTGAGAGATACTTTCAGCTTTTCTTTGGAGAGGTACTTCTTTGTCCCACACCGAGGCTAAGGTCCAGGTACTGGAATAGGGCTACCACGCTTAAGTATGTGTGGTGACTGTTTGCAGACAAATCTTCCATATGGGCTACGTGGGTACATAGTGTTTTATTAAGAGGTAGATCATTTTGGCATATTTGAGTCTCATCAAGTTCTCCTTGGATTTGGCAGAAGAACTTGTTGAGCTGAGAGCGATGCAAAGGGCTTATTGTGGCATGCATAAGGGATGGTCGGGACACATTATTATGGTAGGATTACTAGTTTCCAGATCAAGGCCCACTGTGTGCTCCATTTCGAGTTCTTTCTTCCACTGGGCTCTCTTGGGATGCTCGGGTCTCAGAGATTATACATTCTAGTGAGTGGACTTTTCCTGAGGGGAGTAGTGAGTTGCAGCAGGTATGAGACTTTATATGTCTTCCACCTCATGCCCAACACTCATCCAGGGTCTTTTTAGTTGACTCTACATGGAACCTTATCAAGCTCGACGACCAATGGATTTGATCCACCATCTACTATGGTTTCCAGGGCATATCCCGTGGCATTCTTTCATCCTTTCGTTATCTTCGTAGGGGGACTTCAGACTATAGACAGTCTCCAATTGTTTGGAGTTTTCTCATACTCGACTTGTGTGTTATGTAGCTCCTCTACTGAGACATATGATCACCTTTTCTTCTAGTGCAGGTTCTCTTCCTTCGTCTGGAGTTCTCTCTCAATAAAAACTTCCACTGCCTAGCCTACGATTTCTTGGTCTCCTCTCCTCCAGTGGGCCTCCACCCATATTCGTCGGCAGAAGGACTTCAAGCATATTATGTCGGGGTTAGTTCTCTTTACTACTGTTTACTTTCTCTGGTAGGAGTAGAATGATTATATTTTCAACAACTGTCATCGTTCGCCCCAGGATATTATTTGGTGGGCATCTTTCGGCCTCTTTGATTTTATTTTGGTATTGAACCTCCCTTTTTTATTTAATTATAAATTTTTATTAGGGTTTAAGGTTTAGGGTTTAGGGTTTAGGATTTTAGAGTTTACGATTTAGGAATGGTTTAGGGATTTAGGGTTTAGGGAGGTTCTTAGAAAGAAAAATTCTCTCAACTCCAACATCCTTGAACCGCCAGCAGACAATTGTCTCTAGCCAGGCCATCGCCACTGCCACTGCCACTGCCACCACTGCCGCTGTCACTGCTACAGTAACCGGCAACCTCTCTGGTGGTCTGATTGCAACTCAGAACATACCAAAAGATTCAGATTTTCCCAATCTACACAACCTCATAACGAGTTTTCCTGGGTTGAGAAAGTCTGAATCACCAATTCCAATACATGATTTAGGTTTCCGGATATATCCCATGACACTTTGACTGGGCCTGTAGTGATCCCGGATGACTATGTAGCTGATAGTCTCCATCAGTAGGCTCGATGCTTAGTTGGTTTCTTTCCTAGGCATAATATGCCTTTCCTTGCCATGCAATCCATTGCAATGCTGGCCTGGAAGACGCTTGGTCTCAAGGATGTTATATCCACAAGCACTGGTTTCTTTCTATTTCGTTTACATTCAGAGGAGGCTTTACAGTCGATCCTTAAGCAAGGCCCATAGATTTTCGATGGGAATTTTATGGTTTTACATCAGTGGCATCCTTATTTTGTCTTTAACAAATCACGAGTTTCTAGAGTGCCAGTTTGGGTACGATTACATGATCTACCGCTTCCTTTATGGAATGAGTGATTTCTTGGTCTCCTGGCCAGTAAGATTGGGAGACCCTTTAGTTGTAACCGTCAAACTTCTGACAAGACCAAACTTTCTTTTGCCAGACTTTGTGTTGAGCTCTCTACTATAGTTAAGCCTACATATGATATTAAGATTGCTAGTGGTATGAGTAGAGATCTGATCCATGTCCAAGTGGAGTATGAGTGGACACCCAAGTAGTGTTCCCAGTGCAGTGCTTTTAGCCATTCCTGTGTCCCCCTGATGATTGCAGTACATCAAGTTGCTGCTCCCACCATCTGAGAGGTGGTGTTGGACCAAACTCCTAGAGTTATAGATCCAGTACAAAGTACTGCAGTCCAGGTTTCTACTCATGATGATTTGGGGTCTTCAGGGCTTGCTTATACTATGGAGCAGCTTACCCCAAGTACACTTCCCTCAAAGCTAGGAAAGATTGTTTCTACTAAGGCGCGGGTTAGTCTGAGTCGGACACCTAGTCCAACTATTTTTGCAGAGGAGAGGGCTACTCTTTGTCGGACGTCTTAGCTTGCTGTTTCTCTGGATTTGAGGGCTTCACCTAGTTAGATGCTCTGTTTACTTAGCTCAAAAGCATTTATTCCCAGTAGTAGTCATGGCCCCAGTATTACTGGCTCTTTTGGCGAGTATTTTCCACCAGACACCACACTGCCTCATCAAGTTCATCTTTTTTTAGGTCTGAGTGTCGGTAGAGGGAGTGAGGGATCTGCCCCCTCTAGTTGATTTTTTTGGCCATGTTTATTTCCGGTTTCCTATGATAGGAAGTTGGAATATTAGGGGCCTCAATGGCTCTAATACCCAGAGAGTAGTCCGGGATTGGATTTCACAATATGACCTTAGTTTGGTGGGTCTCCTGGAGACTAAGGTTGCTTCTTTACATCTTCTTTGAGTAGTTGATGCTACTTATTATGTTGGGATTATTTGAGTAATGGGACAGAGGAGATTAAATTTCAGATATTATTATGTTGGGATCCAGTACTATTCATGATACGAAGTCCAGTGTTCACTTTGTAGGGTGTCAGTTGTGAGGCAACTCGACGGATGGAGGGTACTACTTTTGGCCTGACAGTAGTTTATGATTCCACTAACTCGGGTACTAGATGAGATCTCTGGGATTTTCTTCAAGTGCAGGCTGAGCAATTCACTGGTATGGCTTGGTTGGTTTTAGGAGATTTTAATGCCATTCTAAGTCACTCTGACAGAGTTGGTGCGATACTGGATGGTACAAGCATATGGATGAGTTTGGGCAGTGCTTACATGATGTAAAGCTATTACTGATTCCTGACAGAGGTTTAAGATACACTTGGCATAATGGTCAAGAGGGACAAGGTTCTACTCTTTGACGTTTGGATTAGAGTTTCAGTGATTTTGCATGGTTTTCCTCTTGACCTAGTACCTTTACAGAGTTTCAGTGATTTCTGAAATGTTGGATTGCTCACACCGACTTATTTGAGATTGTTAGGAGGGTTTGGTATGCACCTATAGGGGATCTGATGTTTTGTTTGACTCACAGACTAGGTTTGCTTAAACAAGAGCTGAAGTCCTTACACTTTCGGGGCTACAGTCACATTTCCAACAGAGTTAGGGAGGCATAGGCCTAATGGGCTACAGGTCAGGTAGCCTTGGATGCTTCTCCACTCTTGTTGGATTTAGGTATTGCTAAGCCTAACCTCGCTCACCAATACTCCAAATTGGCTTAAGATGAGGAGTCATTCTATAGGCAGAGATCTCGGGTTCAGTGGATTGCTCTGGGTGACTAGAACACTAGATTCTTTCACAGATCCCTGATTCATAAATAGTTAAGAGGTAGGGTGCATGGTTTAAGGATGCGACGGGCACGGTTATCATTGATCAAAGAGCACTGGGATAGATGGCAGTGGATTATTTTCAAGGCATTCTCAGATCCCACCCCTCAACACTTTCGGTTGATACTGTTAAGTCAAAATGACTTTACGAATATTAAACTTTGATGACAAGCAAACAAAATGAAAAAGCAGACGGAAGCAAAAGCAGACGGAAGAAAAAGCAGACGGAAGCAAAAGCAGACAGAAGCAAAAGCAGATCGAAGCAAAAGCAGACGGAAGAAAAAGCAGACAGAAGCAAAAGCAGACGGAAGAAAAAGCAGATGGAAGCAAAAGCAGAAGGAAGCAAAAGTAGATGGAAGAAAAAGCAGACGAAAGAAAAAGCAGACGGAAGCAAAAGCAAACGGAAGAAAAAGCAGACGGAAGAAAAAGCAGACGGAAGTAAAAAGCAGACGGAAGCAAAAGCAGACGGAAGAAAAAGCAGACGAAAGCAAAAGCAGACGGAAGCGAAAGTGAAACGGAAGCATCAACTTGAGTTAGTTATAAGACTCAACTGAATAATCGTTTCTTTAAAGAATAAAGAAGCAGTTATCAAGAAGCAATTGGAGACGGAGACTATAAATAAGAGGTCGAAGTCGAAGATTGTAGCAAAATACTGATACATATACAGACACACGTACATAGTGAGATTACTGAAAATTTAGCAATTATTGTGACGAAGTTTTATGCAAAAATATTGAGTGTTAATATGTTATTGTAACAAGTTCAAAACACTGATAGTGATACAGATAGCCTGAAGAGGCAAAGAGTAAAAGAATACTGATTGTATTGAGACCTGAAGAGGCTCAGAGAAAAAGAATACTTGTAAAACTTTGAGAGATAGTGAAATCTCAGATGGGCATTTGAGGACTGGACGTAGCCCACGGTTTGGGGTGAACCGGTATAAAAATTACCGCGTCAAACTCTCTTAACTCTTTTACTCTTTACATTGTGATTTTCAATATTACTTTCATACACAAGTTTTAGATAATCATTTACAAACGTATAAACATCAATTTTGAAAGATAAACTAGTTTTTGTTAATAAAAGAAGTTTCAAAAAGGGTTTAAAGAAAAAATTTATCACAATTTAACCCCCCTTCTTGTGCGTATATATATCATTATTGTTTACAATATTAACGTGTGATTCACTTTAATTGGTATTAGAACTTGGTATTCAAGAATCACTTTAACAAAGTGTGAATTAAAGAGAATGGCAGAATCACACACATATATTGCGAATGGTGCCTCAGTCACTAGACCTCCAGCATTTAACAGAGAAGACTACCATTACTGGAGAGATCGGATGCGGTTGTTCATTGAATCTACTCATATAGATCTTTGGGATATCATC
>JANZLC010000200.1:24412455-24423962 GCA_026413385.1 Erythroxylum gracilipes
GACGCCGTTATCCGTTAGTAAATTCCGTCGCTAATTAATTTTACCGACGGAATATGTACAAATTCCGTCGGTAATTTTCGTCGCTAAACTCTATTTTTCTTGTAGTGCATTAAAGACCCAAATTTCAAATTTTTTAAATTCCGTGGACACATATGATAGTAATTATTGTTGTAATGATTATCGAACTGTACTTCTGGTGTCCTTCGGTCATCCTCTTCCATCCTTTGAGCATACTATTGGTGCAAATTGCAACATTTGATCCTTTAGCTCCTACATCCTTTCTTCCTAATTAAGTGACACTTCTTGTATACTAACCCTTAAATAAGAAGCAAAAAAAAACATGACAGGAATACAACAATTGAACCCTGCTCACACTTCTTCTCATAAAATCCATTGAAGGACATCGTTTCTTTCTTCATTCATCACTCAACTCCAATACTCAGCTCCTCTCCTCCATCCCACACGTTTCTCTAACTTACCACCGTTACAATTTCAATTTTACAAGTATTAATACCTGCCCTCCTGATTCTTAGGAACCGTGACGGAGCTTTTCGAAAGTATTCTATCCATAACCATCAATGGCGAAACTCGTGTACCGAAGCTCACATAAGCATTCGTTAAGCTACTTCTCAGCTGTGTAATCAGTATTATCATGTGGACATCGGCAGCAAGCAAACGATTATTAAAAGCAAAGCATTTACGTTGCATGTGATATCGAAAGTTTCAATTTTAGCATACCATGCATTCAAACGTAGAAATGTTTAAAACCAATTGCTTGCAAACATTTCCAAGCAAATAGTTATCTTTTTTCTGGAAATAAGTCTAAACTTGTAGCATAAAAAATAAAACTTCAATAAAAAGGTGAAAATTGTTAGATTAAGGGTCCACATTTAATAATGCTTTTATGAAATTGGGATAAATTTTTTAAAAAATTAGTTTCTATTGAATGAAAGATAAATTGTTATTTAGAATTTATAATTTATAAAAGTCAAAGGGATCAAATAAAGTTTTAAAACTCCGTTTAAATAAGTTTAACTTACTTATTCTTATAATATGAAAATTTTAATCGAATATTAGAAAATATATAAGTATTTTATATTCTCCTTTCACCTTAAAGAAATCTTGAAGAGTTAGAAGGATAAGTGTCATCTTTCCACAATGTCAATTGGCGGCCTTGTGTGCCTTAAGACTTGAATCCCAACTTTGTAGTGTAGGTGAGCATAACCTGTTTTTCCTGGTCATCCATCACCAAAATATCAAGTTAAATTCCACGCATATTCAACGAGAAGAATTTAGTCGTGTCACTCTTGTAAGCATGACTAATCATACTGGTTGAGACCATCAACCAAGAAGCACTAAGATTGCAATACAATTTTAGCATTACTAACAAATCCCTTGTGATATTTTGAGCTCCATTTTCAGAAAGTTGAGCAAGTCCCACAGAGAATCAAGTCTGGTGGGTCCTGTAATTTCTGATCACTTACTGGTGTAACAGAACTTTCGTCTCACTAGCAATACAGAATGCTTCAATACCCAGTGACTTGCATTTATTCATGTTCCTATTTCTATCCAGCTTTCCCCTGATGGCTTAATCAACCCTTTGCCTTCCATATTTTTTCTCACCCTCACAGCATCATCCCATCTTCCTGCTTTTGCATATATATTAGACAATGCCACATAATGCCCAGCATGTTCTGGTTCTAATCTGGTTAACTGTTCAGCAGCATGCTTTCCAATATCGAGGTTTTGGTGGGCTCGGCAAGCAGCTAAAAGAGTTCCCCAAATAGACTTATCAGGCTCTTGAGGCATCCTCTCAATGAAACATAAGGCATCTCCAAGCTGGCCGGCCCGTGTTAGCATGTCAACAACACAAGAATAGTGTTCCATTCTAGGTGTTAATCCATATTCCTCAGGTATCCTGTAAAATAGATTAAGTCCTTCATCCACAAGACCTGAATGACTACAGGCTGATAATAGAGACGTGAAAGTCATAGAGTTAGGGCAACAACCTGATTGGCACATATCCTGAAAAATTTGTAAAGCAACCTTACCAAGCCCGTGCATGGCATATCCTCCAATCATTGTATTCCAGGATACCACATCCATGCTGGCCATGCTATAGAACACAGAGCATGCTGATCGAATGCAACCACATTTGTAGTACATGTGAATCAATGCATTACAAACTGGAATAACCAAACAGAGACTGTTTTTCTTGATGTAGGCATGAATCTGTTTACCACATGCCAAGTCACAAATTGGTAAAACAGTGGATAGTGTTGTCTGGTCATACTTAACACCCAATCTTCGCATTTCAGTGAATGATGTAAGAGCCATGTTTCCCATATGTAGTTCAACATAACCAAAAATCATAGCATTCCATGCAACAAGTTCGGATTTATCCATGAAATCAAAAACCTTTTTAGCATCCTGACTTCTGCCACATTTAGCATACATTGTCACTAAGGCAGCACCCGCTGAACTGTAAAATGCAGTCACAATTTCTGTTTTAATACCATAACCATGGATTTCTTTCCCATTCATCAAAGCATTGAGATACCGGCAAGACACAATAACAGTAGAAAGACAATCCAAATCAGGAAAAATCATTGGCGCATTGACCATCTCCTTGAAAATCCTTAATGAAGTTTCAGGATATCCAATCCGAGAATAGCCTGAGATCAAAGTGGTCCAAGATATCACACTAGGACCTTCTATTTGTGTAAAAACTCTCCAAGCTTCATCGCATAGGCCCATTCGACAATAAGCATCCATAAGAGTGTTCAAAGTGACAAGATCAGGCTTCAAACCGTCAAATCTCAAGGCACTAGAAAGCTCTATAGCCAACTGTAACAAACCATGATATACATACCCTGAAATCATTAAGTTCCAGGACAACAAATCCCTCGTTTCCATATTCTCAAATACCCACCTAGCACTCCTAATATCGTTACATTTAACATACATATCAATCAAAGAATTAGAAACCTGCAGGTTGAATTCACATCCCAAAACAATTACGTCTTTGTGGAGCCAAGTCCCTCCTTCCCACCACAATAACTGCGCGCATGCTCTTAAAACTTTTGGAAACACATAGTTATCCGGAGAAACACCCTTAAATTTCATTACCCCATAATTTCCAATACATCTCTCGTACATTCCGTGCCTGAGATAGTAACCAAGTAGTGAGGTCCAAGCAAAAACATTTTGATGGGACATTTCACCAAACAGTTTCTGGGCAAACATGAAATGATCGCAATCCGCGTACAGTTGGAGCAGTTTCGTGGACACGAAGGGATTTTGGTGCCATCCACATACGATGATTCGTTGGTGAACTTGTAGGCCATGTCTTAGCGCTTTGTAGTTGCTGCAGAGTTGAAGTAGATGGTTTAGTTTGAGAAGAGAACTGTATTTGAGATTGGATTCGGTAGACAGGATACCATTTGCCATAAGCTCATGTTAGCTAGAGTTGATCTCTCTTGACCGGCGTGCCAGTGACCGTTAAGGGAACCACTGGCAGATTTTTGCACTGTTCATGCGAGGCCTAATAGCCAAAAGGTCCAAGTGTTCTTTTAGTTTGCAAAACCTTTGAAAATGTTAGAGCGTAGCATCTTGTGGAACAATATACTAAACATTTTAAGTGTTAGAAAGTACGAGGGGTAGCCTATAAAAGAGTCATCTTTTAACATTTTTTATTTCAGCGCTTAAATTTTTAAAATTTCCAATTTAAGTAATAAATCTTTTAAAAATTAGATAATTCACTTAAAATATTATTTTAATTAACTTTTTATTGAAGTGGTTAATAGGACATATAAAAAGTGATACGTAGATTTCATACTTAAATCAACACTTAAACTACCTATTCTATTGATATGATTTTTTTAGTCTAATTTTAGAAAATTACTAATTTTCTCAAAATTTTGTTGTCTCCATCTTATTATTAAGAGAATGGTTAATTATTAAAAAATTTTAAATTTATAATTTTAATCTATATTTTAAAAAATGACAATAAGATATTTAAAATTTTAATTTTTCGTGAAAGTAGCTCATTATAGTCTATTCATTAATGTTGATGCCGTATAATGCCACATCATTTGGTACCTTTGTTGTGGATGACATATATACTTTAATTTTCAAATCAACAAATTAATATTTTTAAATAAAATAAATTATGAAAAATGTTAGTCCCTAAGCTAAGTCTCCTGATTCTTACCAATACTTCTTGTCGCCATCTGGCTTAACAAGCATTGAAAACTTCATCATTTCACTCTCTTCCACCTCTCCCCATGCTGTATTCTGCCTCTCTCATTCTTCTTTGTGCTACTGCACTGACACTATCTCTCTGTCGCTCTATCGACAACGTGATACTGCCATTATCTGTCTTTGATGCTTTCTCCGAGTTATAAAGTTCAAATTGCATAGATACAATATTAAGACTAGATCAAACTTTCTTTTCCATGGTTGCGTTTACCATCTCTCCAAGGCAAATTAAAACCCTAATCACCAAGGATACGTCTAGTGGCTCTTATTTCTCTTTGTTCATGCTTTGACTTTTCAAACCATTTAATGCCCACGCAATTTTCTTCAATTGGAAATCCTTGCACAACAAGCTTGAGGTTAGCAGCTAAGAACTAGCACAAATAGCATTGATTTATTTTCCATTTTGCCTAGGAGGGCCAACATTTGAGTGATAATTTTCACCACAATAACTAAAGTTTTATTCACTTTAACTAGAGAGAATTGTATGTTTATTTTATTAAATCAAACACAAAATTATTTCTTCGTTGTGCTTAGGCCCTTGAGTATTTTATTGTAACTCTTCTCTGTTAGAGTGAATTATTTTACTCATCATTATTTGTAGAATTAGCAAATACATTGTGTGAATCACGTAAATTCTTGTGTTTCATTTTCTTTGCTTTTCTTATCCTATTTATTTTTACTTCTTTCACTTATTTTAATCCTTATACTCACTTTTACAATTGTTCTAAATCCTAATAAGTGGTATTAGAGAAGGTTCAAGATGTCTAATGTTACAAAATTTGATATCGAGAAATTTAATGACAAGATTAGATTTAACATCTGGAGAGTCAGATGAAAGTCATTCTTGCTTAGAACAAATTGGAAAAGGCTCTATATGAAAAAAAATCAATAAAGCTAGAATTTTTGAATGATCAACAACAGGAGGACTTGGATGAAAAGATGTTATCAATAATCCAACTTTGTATTTCTAAGGAGGTTCTACTTGAGGTTCTTCATAAGATTGCAACTATAGGCTTATGGTTAAAAATTGAGTGTCTCTATATGACCAAAAGTCTCGATAATAAGGTTGTGTTTTAGGTTGTCTCCTTACCATCTATCTTTAAGAAATTCAAGGAAATTATTATGTTATATGGTAATAATGATACATTATATTTTTAGGACGTCAAATCTAATTTGTTATCTAAAGAAAATTTTGATCTTAAAGTGCACATTGCCTATAGGTTAAGGCTTTTCTGTAAGAGGTAGGTTATATAAAAAAGGGACTACCATTAGAAATAAATCCATATCTAAATCTATATGTAAATCCAACAATATCGCTATTGTAAGAAATCTGGGCACGAAATTAATAATTATTATCAATTGAAAATTAAAAAGGATAAAAAAGAAAAGAAGAAACAACCTCAGAAAATCGTTGAAGCCAATGTAGTTGACACAAATTATGATGGTGAAGATTTGTTAGCTACCTCTACTAAAAGGGATAAGACTGAATGAGTTCTAGATTCTAGATTTACCTATCATAAGTGTCATCACAAGGATTGGTTTATTATATATGAGCCTATTGATTCTAGTATTGGTTTGAGGGTAATAATATCCAATGCAAAGTTGATGGAATTGGTACAGTTCAAATTAATATCGATGATGGTGTGTATGAGAATTCACAAAAGTCCATCATATTCATGATTTGAAATGTAATTTGATTTCTTTAGGAACTCTTAAGTTTCTTGGGTGCAAGTTTTCGACTAAAGGTGGAGTTCTAAAGTATCTAAAGGTTCTCGTACTTTGATGAAAGGTATTAGACCTAGTAGTTTGTACATCTTCTAAGGTTCTTTTGTGTCATATTCAACATCTATTTTTACATCCTTATTTGATGATGATAACTTTTGTTTGTGGCACATGCTCCTCCTGCATCACATGAGTAAGAAAGGCATAAAACTTTTGAGCAAGAGGGGGTTACTTGATGATAAAGGTGGGGGTAAATTGGAGTTTTGTGAACAATGTGTCTTTAGGAAATAGAAGTAGGTTAGCTTCTCTACAACAACGCACCATACTAAGGGCACCCTCGATTATATTCATTCTAATCTTTAGGGACCTTCTAAGGTTCAAATTCATAGAGGACATCATTATATGATGACCTTCATTGATGATTTCTCGCACAAAGTGTAGGTTAATTTTTTTTCATCACAAGAATGAAGCTTTTCTCACCTTTAAGGGTGGAAAGCACTTATTTATACCTAAACCAGTAAGAAGATTTAAAAACTTAGAATAAAAAATAGTTTAGAGTTATGTGAGATATATTTTACTGAATTTTGTGCACATCATATAGCATTATTGGACATAGGACTCTAATCAAGAAGCCCAAATAGAATGGGATTCTATAATATATGAATAGAACCCTTATCGAGAGGGCATAATGTATGCTCTCAATTGCTGGATTGTGGCATTGTCGTGAGTTTTAGTATGAAGCTGCTTCTACAACTTGTTATCTTATCAATCAATCTAATCACTCATCTATCAACTTCAAAATCCCAAAAGAAGTTTGGTTAAGTAATCTTATTGACTACTATATTCTTTGAGAGTTTGGATGTCCTATTTATACCTATGTTAATGATGAAAAGTTAGCCCCTATGGCTATTAAATGCATTTTCCTTGATTATGCTTCTAAATTTAAGGGATATTGTATGTGGTGTCTTGATTGTCGAAAGATTGTTCTTAACAAAGATGTTACTTTTAATGAAAATGCATTGTTATCTTCTTAGAAAGATTCTTCTGGTATAGGCGATCAGCAAGATGCTAGTGAGAAAATAGAGTTAGAAGTGAGAACTAAAGCTCCTAATTCAACCATAACGTGAATATGATTAAGGTACCTTTAGTCCCATTCAACCATAACGTGATGATTATGCTATTATTTATCATAGACCAAAGAGAGGAATCAGGAAACTTGCTAGATATATTGAAGAAGATGATAATATGTTTGCCTATGCATTAGCAATTGCACATGATATTCCTGAAGGTGTTTAACCTTCTTATTACTCCAAGGCTATTTCTTGTACTAATTTTTCACATTGGCTTGGGATAGGACTGAAGAGATCTAGAGTCTTTATAAGAACAAAACTTGGGATTTGGTTAAGCTTCTTAAAGGTCATCATACATTAACTTCTAAATGGATCTACAAACAAAAAGATGGTATACCTACGTTGAAGATGCAAGATGGAAAACACGCCTTATTGTTAGGTGTTGTAATCAAAAGGAAGGTGTTCATCATAACTACATTTGAGTACTTCAGGTATTTATTGCTTTTTTTTACTTAGAGTTGGAGCAAATCAATGTTAAAACAAATTTTCTCCATAGTGAGTTTGAAGAAGAGATATAGATAAAGCATTTTGAAGGTTTTGTTGCATATGGCCTTAACCAAGTTCCTAGGAAATGGTACGAAAGAGTCGATTCCTTTATGATTGGGCAAGGTTATACAAGGAGTAAGTATGATAATTGTGTTTATATCAGATAGCTTAAAGATGGTTCATTTGTCTACTTGTTGTTAAATGATGATGAATGTTGATTGCTTCCAAAAATAAGTACTTAATTAACAAGTTGAAATCTCAAGTTAATGGTGAGTTTGAAATGAAAGATCTTAGATGCAGCCAAGAAAATTTTAGGTTCAAAGATTTATAGGTACCATTAAGCTAATAAATTGTACCTGCCTCACAAGAAGTACATCAAAAAATTTCTCAATAGTTTTAATATTGTTAATTGCAAACATGTTTCTACTCCTCTAACTACTCAATTCTAATTTTTTTTTCTAAACATTGCCCCCAAATGGAGGAAGAGATTGAATACATGTCACACATTCCATATTCTAGTGTGGTTGGTATTATTGTGTATATCTTGGTTTCCATTAAACTTGATCTTACATATGCAATTAGCATGGTGAGCCGTTATATGCATAATCCTGGGAAGGTTCATTAGAAAGCTGTAAAATTGATATTTTGATATTTGAAGGTTGCTCTGATCTAGTTTTGGTATTTGATAGAAGCAAAACAACATCAAATAATATTATTGATTTTGTGAACTCTAATTATAGCGGTGACCTCGACAAACATATGTCTCTCTCCAGTTACATCATCACCTAATGTTATGGTGCTATCAATTAGAAAGCATTGCTATAATCTATTGTTGCGTTATCTACTATTGAGGCAAAATATGTTGTAGCTATAGAGGGTGTTAAGGAGGCTACTTAGTTACAAGGACTTGTTATTGAGCTTGATGTTACATAAGATAAAACCATTGTGTTTTCAAATAACCAAAGTGTTATTCATCTCTTCAAGAACGATTTGTATTATTCCAAGATCAAGCACATTAGTATCACCTACTACAACATCAGCGAAACAACTGATGCTGAAAATTTTATTGTGAAGAAGGTTCGCACATATGAGAATTTTGTATATATGTTGACAAGCCACTACCTAACTTTAAATTCAAGCATATTTGGACTCAATTGTTGATGTTTACAGCATCTAATTGCCCTTTGAGACTTTTATATAGTGATGAGTAGCTCATCAAATTTGAGCTAAGCTTAGGATTCTCCATATTTAAAATCATTATTTTAATGGCTAATATTAAATCCTTAATCACCAAGGATATGTCTTGTGGCTTGACATGTGCTTAATTGATTGTTTTATTATTTTATAACATTTAACGATTAATGACATAAAATTGCTTAGGATCCTCACTTTATTTTATATGTAGTTTTAGGCACAATTCGACAGTGATGGAGCTAAAGTGAGTCAAAAGTATGATATTTGGGCCATTTTTTTAAGATTAATTTTCACTTTTCTTCATGAAGCAAGAAGAAGAAAATTAAGACAAGAAGAAAATAAGAAAATTGAAAGCATAAAATGCAAAGAATGTGAGCTGCATGATTATGCATGGAATTTTACATGCAATTTATGTTAATTTAATGACCATGCAATAAATTAATTAATGGACAATGTATAAAGCAATCTCCATAGGGCTAAGGTGCAGCAGTGGAGCATGAAACGCAACAGCATAAAGAGAATAGGCTATTGGGAAGAAGCAAAGCGCAGCGCATAAGGTGGATTAAAACAAGAAGCATAAAACGACAGTGAGATGGATAGTGCAGTAGCCATGAACAAGCAGCAGGAGATGACGACGCATAATAGCTAGAGGCAAGGAACAACTGTGTTTCACATAGATGTTTTTGTTTAATGCAGACAACATTTGCGGTTCACGCAAACATCGTCTAGGAAACGCAGACAACGTTTCACACAGACGTCCTGCGAAAACGCAAACGTTTTAAAGACATTGGGTATGTTTTTCTTAGAGCTCATAGAAGACATCAACGAGGTTATAAACAAACGTGAACTATAGCTTAGGCCAATAATGTTTATTTGTCACATCAAAGCTACAGTAGCATGAAATAGAATAGAAAATATAATAGAGAACAGAAGAGAGCTGCGAGAGAGGGAGACGCGACAGTGAAAAGCAGCTGCTAGGGGTTTTAGCTAGGGTTAGATGAGTGGGTTGAAGCATTTTCTGTGGAAAGACCCATGAAAGACTAAGTTCCCGTTACCAGTTTAAAGGTGACATTGATGTCGATGACCCGGGTTAAGTGTATTTTATTGTTTTTGTTGTTTCTTTCTTTCATTAGAAATTGATTATGTTATCCTAATTTAATTGATTTGTGTTTTGTGTATAAATAATTAGATTTTTGTTATTGTTCAGTTATTTATGTATGAACCCATTGGGTATTGTGAGATGATGATTTTAATGTGTTCATTGAATCGTTTAATTATAAACTCATTTATAGAATTTCGATATAAATATGTAATTGTTATGTTGAAATTCATGTGTAGTGACTAATGATTCGTAATTATTAGGGATAACATGACCTAGGTTAAATGACACATTGTATGTGATTGTTGTCTTGATTAATCAGTTATCCTAATTCGTAATGCTACTGCCTAATTAAATCTAGATATCATATCCTAGGTTATTCGGTAGTTAGGTTTAATTAACGATCGTATCTTGATTAAACAAAACCTAAGGGGAAACTCAGGTTAATTATTAACTCACGATTAATAGTTTTCAGGAGAGGTTTAAGAACAAAAAATAAATGAAATATGATTAATTATGATGTAGGCCGATTGAACCAAAGAACCAGGTCCTTATTGTGGCGGCCCCTTACCCTATGGTATATACCAGGACGCTCGGAGGACATTTCAGTGCATATCCTACGATAATGATGCATTATGTTCAATCACCTCATTCACTTAACATGGCATCATCTATCTTTATTCTCTTATAAAACATCATAAGAAAGTCATAATATTTAAAAACCAAACTTTTCTCATTTCATTTCATAAATACCAAATGTCTACATTGTATCTTTCAACACTCATGCTTATACAACATCGTAGCCTAAAACATAAATGTACTACATAAAAGAGGAAAATACAAAAATATATCTAATATGTCCATATCCAGCTAACCGACCTTTAAGACATTTCTTCTTTTTCCTAAAAGTGCAAGTCTACACTACTTGTAGCGTCCCTCAGTAGCTAAAGTCGTCTCTTGATCCTGAAAACCAACGTTGTAATTTTGATGATTCTTACGAACTCAATGAGGTAACCATCATCGATGGTTCCCTCAATTCATGCAACACGTCATAATATACATATAGTTCACAACTTTGCATAATTGATCACATATCACATTTTCACTTAAGAACAAGAAATTTGCCTTTCAATCAATCAAACATACTTAATAAAATGCATATGAAATACTCATGAGACTCTTTTCTAATTATTACGTTGCTGTGATCGAGTGCCTAACTGTCTCGTATTTATTTTGGATACCGGGCTCATTTATACTGTCCCTTATCCGTTGGGGATACAGGGCTCATTTTACATAGCGAGCCTTTGGCTCTTAATCACATTTGGAGCTTTAAGCTTGTTTTTGGTGGCTACTCAAGTCATAACTGTTGGGACCCGATCTCAGGAACTAGATCCCAATAGGAAAACGGCAACGGAAATCGAAAGAACGAATTCTTTTCACAAATTGCGGAAAGTCGCGAATCGGCATACAAACCGAATCGAATGGGAAAACGAATGTCTTATTGCAATCGAAGCGAAACGAAACGGAAGCAAATTGATATCGGAATCCAACTGAAACAAATGTCCGACATCCGCTTACAAATATCTTAGAAAAGCATATCGCGACGCGTTGGAAAC
>JANZLC010000200.1:24437906-24448139 GCA_026413385.1 Erythroxylum gracilipes
TTTATAAATTTAAAAAATATTTTTGTATTATTGTAATATTTTAAATACTTTGTATTATTCTTAATTTTATAATTGTACGATGATAATTGTCTTTATTTATATTAATTGTGGTTATTATTTATATATAAAATATTTAAAAATTATTGTCATTATTATTTATTATTAAGATTTTTGAAAGCATGCTTGATATTATACAGTACAACTGTATAATATACCAATATGGACTATTTTGCAATTTTAAAAAAATTTAAGGACTATTTCATAAATTTAAAAAATTTCCCGAAATAGTATCCGGTACCAACCGATACCGGTACAGTTCCGTTGCAAAGCTCAATTCGGTACCAAATCCGGTACGGTATTCATAACATTGATTATTTATTTATATCTTATCGAGTGTGAGACACTATGATTATTTCTTGTCGAGCACAAGAGCGCATATCTACAACTTAACATCTTGTAGGGACTGCTAGTTGGTGTCTAGAGTGAGATTGCACCTTTGCATCTTATTGAACGCAGATTATGACTTTACTTCTTGTCGAGCTACATGTCTTGTCAAATGTGAGACAATATGCTTACGTGTTGGTAACTATGAGATTCCATGTCTATGCTTGTTTAAGCGTAAACTTACATGCCAACTTCTTTTTTTTTCATGAGATCGTATATCTACAAATTCGCAGCTTGTTTAGCAAGAGATCGGAGGTCTACTTGTTTGCTTATTGTCAAGAGTGAGAATATGGCTCTACAACTTGTCGAGTGCAAGTTCATATGTCTGCGTCTTATCAAACACAAGATTATGTGAGTGCAAAGCTGCAACTCTACAGCTATGAGACTGCGTATGATTAAGTCTACGTCTTATAGACGCAAGACTACTTTTAACAAGTTAATGTCTTTTGTGGGTACATACTACTCATGAGAAACTTTGCATCTTTATGAGGTTGAGATTGAGAGAGCACGCATCTTATGGGTGCAAAAGGTTGCGTATGAGCAAGTCCATATATTTAAAGTGTGAGATTGCTCAGGAGTAAATCTCAGTTTCTGTAGGCGACAGACTTTTACAAGTGAGTGTATGTCTTATAGTACCTCAAAACTGCATATTTGTATTTTTATAAGGGTCAAATTGCTTAGGAACAAGTCTTCTTCTTTATGAATGTTAGATTGCTTACGAAGTTACGAGTGAATCTATGTCTTATGGATGTGTGAGAGTGTGTATGAGTGAGTATGCATTCTTATGATTGCATAAGACTACTTAAGAGCGAGCTTGCATCTTATGAATGTAATGCATTCTTATGATTGCATAAGACTACTTAAGAGCGAGCTTGCATCTTATGAATGTACGAAACTATGTATAAGCAGTACACACCTTAGGTGCAATATTGCTTAGGAGTGAGTTTACACCTCTTCCTTGGCAATGTTTTCTATAATATAGTCAACACTATCTTTTTATTATGCAAGCAGTGCTATTGCATGTTTATCTATATTAAGAATCAACAAAAAAAGTGTTGCATTATATATGCAGACTATTTTTATAAGTAACCTTATTTGCTATTACAAATTGTCATATTTGAGTAAGCTTCTTGAATAATGGTTGTCCTTCGACTTAATAGTTATTTTTACTTCTTCTGATAGACTGTGCGCCAAGCTCGGATAGATTGATCTTCAAACATGTAGATAGATAAGGCCACTCTGATGATTAAGTTAATAAATGTAAAAAGAGAGAGATAGAATTTAGAAAGAGACAAATGAGTTATCTTCTGTTAAGTGCGAATTCCTTTTATGTAAGAGAGGTGAGATGATCTAGGCTTTACATGTGAATTTATCTCTTTGACTAGGAAATGTCAAGGTATGGGCACTTTCAATGTTTTGAAACCCAGACCGGCCATCGAACCGAAGGTCTTACTAGTCACCGGTCAAATCGGTATGACATCATAATTATGTAATAATTATATTTAATTATATATAATATTAATAATATTAAAAAATACAAATAAATAAATAAATAAATAAATAAAATTTTTATTGAACTAGTGGTCGGACCGGTCGAACCAGACCGGTCAATTGACCGGTTTTGACCGGTTCTCACTGATTTAATTGAGAATCGGTTTTTAAGGGTGAACCGGACCGGATAGTCGACCGGTCACCGGTCAGACCGGTTGATCCAGTCCGATTTTTAAAACAGAGGGCACCTTGAAGCATGTATATATGCCTCTGCTATTCTTCACGTAAAGGCCAATCTGTCCCTTTACGTGAGTCAATCTACCCCTTTATGTAAGGAGCCATCATTGATAGATTGGTTTGTCCGCGTAAGAGTTCTACATGTCACTTTTTGACGTACTTCGTCAATTACAATGGCAAAAATTAATATAAATAAATTAAATTTTAAATTGAATTATTCATTTTTTGAATTTTTATAAAATTAAAAATCTTAAAAGATTAGAAATTGAAATACAAATTAAAAAATTAACATTTTTTATGTGTTATCCTAAAGTAAAATTTGAAGTTTTCAACAATGAACTTTGAAGACTATGAAAATATAACAAATTTCAGAGATTTCTATGTTGTTTGTATCCAATCATATTTTTGAGACTTTGGGTCCTTCTTGACACTTTTATGGTTCATGGGAATGACGAACAAGTGAACACAAAATGGATGATGAATGACTTAAGCCTTTTCTAAACAAACATGCCCGTGTAAAATGTCATACGTTTGTGTTCTCTACTTACAAGGCAATGTGTATCAACTGTGTAAGTCTCTGGAACCATGTGAAGAAGCACATGAAAGGCGAAGATATACACGATTGTGTACATGTTCGTGTTCATTACTTACACAATCGTGTGTGATGATTATGTAGCTCTTTGTGACCTTATACATCTGCGAGTGAGACGGTGATGAAGAAACACGATCACTTACACGGCCGTGTATGTGATCATATACGGTGCAGAAAAACCTATTTCTTGATATAAAAAGAGAAGATATGTAGTTGTTTGCATGTGAGAGTGGCTAAAACACCAAAAGTGAGGAAAAATGCACAGAGAGCAAGTATTATAGTCATCCCTTTATTGTTATATTGGTTTGAGAGTTTGTTGATTCACATATCAACTTTGATTTCAATCCTGAAACTTTATGAGACAATTTGTAGTTTTGGGGTGATATATTAAACTTTGTAAATCCTTATTTGAGCTTAGTGGATTTATTTGTCAATTTGGCCTATAGTTTTTTCCTCTACACTTGAGGTTTTCCATATCAATCATGGTGTTTGCTTCTTTATTGAGTTTCTTATTCTTGTTCAAATTTGCTGGTTAAACTTGATGAGTGTTTTGTTGTTTTTCTTTAGTTGATTTTAGAGAATTGTATTTTTGACTCCCAATAAGTGGTATCGAAGTCATCGTGAGGGAAGGTGGAAATAACTCTATGGTCAAGTTGACCTTAACAAATTACTCTATTTGGAGGCTTATGATGAAGACCTTCTATATTGCAAGGATCTCTGTGATCCTATTGATGTAGACAAAGGTATGAAGGTTGATGTTCCTTCAAAACCTGAGAAGATGTCAGATAGAGAATGAGAGAAGATGAAACAGAAAACTATGGGCATGATTCGATAATGGATTGATATTAGTATATTCAACCATATGTCATATGAAACGGATCCTTTTGAGATATAGAAAAAGATAGAAGGACTTTAGGAAAGGAAGATTGTCTATAACAAGGCCTCTTTAATTAAAAGCTTGTAAACATGAAGTTGAAAATTGGAAAATCTATGTTAGAGCATCTGAGTGATTTCCAAGATATAATCAAGAAGCTTACAATAATGAAGATCATTCTTGATGATGAGCTTCAAGCTTTGTTCCTATTGAGTTTGTCACCGGATAAATAGGATATGTTGGTGGTAATGATATGCAATTTAGCTCCTAAAGGTGTGTTTTCTATGGACTTAATCAAAGAGAGCATGCTTAATAAAAAAATCAGAAGAAAAGAGAAGGAAGTTGATAACGTGCAAGCTTTGGTGGCAGAAAATAGGGAAAGAAGCAAAAGTAGGGATCCCAAAGGTTGTGGTAAGTCTAAGAACTGATCGGAGTCTAAAGATGACAAAGATGTGAAGAAATGTCACTATTTCAAAAAGTTAGTACAAGGGATCAAAAACAACAAGATCGTCAAAATGATAGAGATGATAAGAATACAGTCGCAATAGCTTCAAGCAGAGAAGATGAAGTATCCCTAATTTGTGTGATAAGTGAATATCTCCATGTCAGTAATTTGGGTTTTAAGTAGTTGATTAACAAAGGAGCTTCATATCATTGTGTTCAAAAAGTGAAGTACTTCTCAAATTATAAAAGCAGAGACTTTGGAAGTGTAAAGATGGATAATCAAAGTTCTACCAAGATTGTCAGTATGGGTGATATCTGAGTTCAGACAAACGTCGATTCGAACTAACCCTAAGAAATGTATGAAATATTCTTGATTTAAGGTTAAATATGTTATTGATTAATGTGTTAGATCAAAAAGGATTTCATCACACTTTTGGGGACAAAAGTGGAAACTATCAAAGGGAGGAATGGTTATTGCTCGAGGAGAGTTATATTGCGTATTATACAAGACACACTTAAAGGTATGAGGTGGTGGAAAAGTATACACAGTTAAAGAGAAAAATTCTCCAAATCTGTGGCATCAACGATTGAGACACATGAGTAAGAAGGCATTAAAGTTGTTGTCTAGTAGATCCTTTATCCTAATTAAGAATACACTACCATTTAATCTATGCGATCATTATTTGGCTGGAAAGCATCATATATTGTCTTTTAGATTTATGTGGCTCAATTGAGAAGGGGTCACTAAGAGGTAACAAATACTTTATTACATTTATTGAAGATGCTTTAAGGAATACTTGGGAGTACATGTTGAAAACAATTAGTTAAATATTTGAAAAATTTTAGAAGTTCTATGTCATGGTCGAAAGGAAAGCTAAGAGGAAGTTGAAGTACCTATTAACAGATAATGGAAGAGAGTATACTTCCAAGGTGTTTGAAAAATAGTGTATATCGTATCACATTAGACATGAGAAGACTGAACGTAATACTCCACAGTATATTAGTGTTGCTGAGAGGATGAACAGGATAATTATGGCGAATGTTCATTGTATGCTCAAAATGTGTCCAAGGTGTCGAAGACATTTTGGGGTGAAGCAATCTAAACTGCAGTTTATTTGATCAACTGAGCTCCCTTAGTTCTATTGGATTTTGAGATTCCTAAGCGAGCATAGATAGGTCGAGATCTCATACATCACCATTTAAGAGTATTTGATTGTAAGGTATTTAAACATGTATCGAAGAATTAGAGACAAAAACTTGACTCAAAGGCAATACCTCGCATTTTTGTTGGCTATGGTAGTGATAAGTTTGGCTTTAGACTCTATGACCTAGAGAAGTAGCAAGAATGTGGTATTCTAGTAGCACGACAGAGTTGTATATCTTTTAAGTGAAGATAAAGTTACACATAGTAGCTCATCTTATAGTGTTGTTAAGTCTTCTTTAATCTCTACCACCTTTCAGCAGTTTGTAGGTGAAAGAGATGAAGTGTGTGACAAAACACATATTGATGGTGATCAGGTACAACTTGGTAGTATTGAGCTATATAAACCATATGTGGATAATGTTAAAGATGAAATTGTTGAGGATGATGAGTAGGGGGAGCATCTAGATCTAACAGCTAATGAAATATAGATTTGAAGGTCGATAAAGGAGAAAAGGGCTTCTATTAGATATCCGAGTTTAGAATCTCTATTGGATATTGTTCAAGGTGAGCCTCAAAATGTACAAGAGTTGCATCTTGTGAAAATAAAGATCTCTAGCTTACAGTTATGAAGGAAAAGATGAACACTCTGAAGAATAATTATATATATGAGCGTGTGAAGCTTTTAAAAGGTAAAAAAGGCCCCAAAGAATAAATGAGTGCGCAAGATAAAGAAAGATAGTGACAAGTTGGTAAAGCATAAGGCAAGACTAGTAGTGAAAGGATTCAGTCAAAAAAAAGGGCATTAATTTTAATGAAATCTTCGCACCAGTGGTTAAACTGATCTCAATTCAAACAATATTGGGTTTGACTGCCTACTTGGATCTTGAACTTAAGCAGTTGTATGTTAAAACTACTTTCTTGTATGGAGATTTGGAAGAGGATATCTACATGAAGCAACCAGAAGATTTCAAAGTTAAAGGTAAGGAGAATCTGGTCTACAAGTTAAAAAAAAAACTATACAGGTTAAAACAAGCTATAAGGCAGTAGTATCAAAAGTTCAATTTTTAATGACATATCATAGTTACAAGCAAACTTATACCGATGCTTGTGTATATTTCAGGAAGTTCATAGGTGAGAACTTCATCATTCTTTTATATTTTGATGATATGTTAATTATGGGTCAAGATGTTAAAAGAATCCAAAAATTGAAGGAGAATTTGTTCAAATCTTTTGATATGAAAGATTTGGAACCTATAAAGTATATTTTAGGCATGAAGATAACTTGATACATAAAGAGTAGGAAACTATGATTGTCCTATGTGTTAGAAAGGTTCACTATGAAGCATACCAAGCCATTTAGCACGCCATTGGCGCCTCAGTTCAAGCAGAGTAAATATACATGTTCCTCAACCAAAAAGGAGAAAGATGGTATATTTTTTGTTCCATACTCATTAACAGTAGGGTCTTTAATGTATGCAATGGTGTGTGGAAGGTCAAATACTCCACAGGCTGTTAGGCTCATGAGTAGATGCTTTGTCAAATCCAGGGAAGGTTCACCGAGAAGTAGTGAAATGAATTTTGAGATACTTAAGAGGTACTTCAAAGTGGAGTTTGTGTTTTGGAGATTGTGAACCAACTCTAGAGGGTTATACGGATACAAATATGGTTGGAGATCTTGATGGAAGAAAATCCACTTTAGATTTTTTTGGTTCAAGTTTGTAGTAAGACGATGTTGAAGAGACAAGGTCACTTACATAGCCACATATATGTAGCCAAAAGATCAAAAAGTGACAAAAAAACACAAAAAGAACAAGTAGTGTAGTATTTTTGTCCATTTTGTTATTATTTTTTAAATTGGTTTGAGAGTTTGTTGATTCACATATCAACTTTGATTTCAATTCTAAAAACTTTGTGAGACAAGTTGTAATTGTAAAGTGAAATATTAAATTTTGTAAATCCTTATTTGAGTTTAGTAAATTTACTTATCAGTTTAGTCTGTAGTTTATTCCTCTATATTGGAGGATTTTTCACGTAAATTTCAATGTTTGCTTCTTTATTGAGTTTCTTGTTTTCGTTCTAATTTATTAGTTAAACTTGAAGTTTTTTTTTGTTGCTCTTTGATTGATTTTAGAAAGTTGTATTTTTTTTTACTTCCAACGTTCTAAACTTGAACCAGATATAAATTTTTGATAAAAAATAAAAAATCCTAATATAAAGCAAGCATATAAACTAGGTTTTATATAAGAGAGGTTTGGTTATCAGAACTTCACAACATAAGACCAACTACAAAGTTTAACGATAAGATTTAATGGCAGAGAATATAAGAAAGAAAGAATTATATTTTATTGCAACCTTAATTGACGCAACAATTTAAACCTAAATTGAAAACTATCTAATAGCATTAAGTGGAATCCACCCATTAACAGATGAATTAGGTTCATTTCACAAATATAAATTTAGTAAAAATAGGAATATATAGCAACTTGAGTTTGACTGACAATTAGTAAAATATTATTTTACTAAAAAAATTTAATAAACAAAAAGAGTGACCAATGATTATATTTTTTAAAAAAATATTATTATTTTTTGAAATATTGTCAAAAGTTGAATATATATAATAATTTATAAATTATATGTTTAAAATAAATTATTTAATAAATTATTAACTTTAAATTAAATGACGAGCTTAATTCAAATGATTGTTTGAAGGTCAAAATTTTTAAAATTTAAGTAAACTCTTAACCTTAAAAATTTTAAGACTTCAAAAAATTAAAAAATCTTAGAGAATACTTAACAATTCAATCACTTTTTAAGAGGCATTCAGCATATTAAGTCATATACCAATCTTACACAGGACAATGAAGACCCCAAAAAATGGGGGTATGAAGTTTATCTACAAGCTGGGCAAAGGCTGGAATTCAGTTGGGAGAAGATAGGTCAAATAGGGATACATAAATACAGAAGTTGACGCACAGTTGTTGGTAGAACAAATTGTAGAATAGAATGACAAATTTTGTGTTTGGATTTTGGACAGATTGGTGTAGGATAAAACAGCAAACGTTGAGCCCCCACCAGCCCCTCCCGCACAAAATGCGGTCATGTCCAAGCACGATGATCTGTCGTTTTCCTTCACCCCATTAGGAATCCAATGTTGTAGATATGTGCCTTTACGTTCCGGCCCATGCTATTTTATTTTACTATTATCTTATTTCAGTCTCCAAATTTTACTCATATTTGTATGTAGATCGTAACTCCAACTCGACCTTCACTCACTTGTGCAAGTGAGAAATCAAAAGGAGAAGGTAAGATAGGTTAAAAAAATATTTACATGAAAAGACCTTAGAAAAGGATATTGAAGGTACAAGGCCAGTCATTGGAAGTTTATAGTTGTATTATGAATACCAACTTATGCCACCATTGTCTGCAGATCCCCACCATTGCTTCTATTGTTGCCAACATGAGAGCGATCTGTCCACAACTTGGCATGGTGTCTTGATTAGTCCTACACGATAAAATCTTCCAGAACTAATACGAGTGGTGTGGGATTTGTGAGTGATGAGTCATCTCAAAACTATTTTACATCTTCAAGTGGATGGTCCGGTGGTAACTGGGCCAAAACCTTGTCTTGTTTATACATTGTATCGTGTGACAGGCAAACAGAATGGTTTCAAATTTGAATTCATTATTCACTGGAGCCTCGAGTTATGTGTAGATAAAATCAAATATGTTTAGACAGACTACCTAGCATCGTAGCAGTAGCAAGAACATCCACAGTTACATATCAGTTTATCAAATGAGCAGGTTGATCTGCAACTGCCAATTTATTAAAGATGGTAGGTTCTACTGTTCTAGTCATAATTGACACCCTATAGCCACCTACGGGCTTATATCTCTAGCCACTGAACTTGTATGGAGGAAATTCGTATAAGATTAAATGGACATACCCAGTACGCTTACTATTATTACTTTTCATACTATAATCAGAGACAATAAAACTGTACATCTTTTGTCATTCATCTAACACGTACTGCTGCACTTTGTAACTAACTGATGCATGATTAATGTATCTCCACTCCAGCCTCTTTAAGTTTGATTCACAAAAACTGAAAGGAACTTGTCAGTCGCAGGCCAAAAGATAGCACCACCCACACTCCAAACTATTAATTAGATGGTCCATTCCAACAAAACCAAATGCTGTCACTGTTAAGTGCGTGTAGCCAATTTCTGGAATATGTTGGTCACAGTTTCAATGTTCACTTACTCTCTGACATGTACTTTGCTCAATGTACTACATTACTAATATTACCTTCTTTTATGGAGCTAAAATATACCAGCGTTCTCCTAGTCCTTGTGATTCAACGACAGAAGAAGATTTGCTCTTTTTTAGTAGAGACTTCGGGTTTTTCTACATAAATAAAAACATCATACTAGCACTTGTTGATTACTTCGATTCGTGAGCCTATCGGTTTTGCTGAAAAATATAGCATAGATCCTAGGTCAAATCAGTTGTTCCCTGATAACTTAATTAACATCCCTGTTTAGTAATAATATCTTACCGTCCACTTAGATCTTTTTGTAGGAATATCACATTATGTCATGTTAGGCCATCTTATTAAAATAATAAATTGTTTGTCCAACAATGAACCTGCAATGTCGCATCGCATTGATGCAACGTAGCTTATACATGCAAGTGACGAGGTACTGAGGTAGTCAACTGGGGTTAAAATGGCAGTCCTTTGATGCGTGCATGGTCCGTCGCTTATCCAGCATTTATATGAGCGCAGATTACCTCTCTAAGATAATAGTATCTTATTTTGTCTAACGACACAACGACGTCGTTATTGCGTTAAGAATAAAACAGCATACGTGCGTCTTAGTTGAAGACCAAAAAGCCAAGCCGCCTACCAGCGTCGCTTGGCTTTTTCGCAATAAAGCAGATCTATGTTAAAATTATTATTATTTTAAACATACACGTACTGTAATCTACTGTTATTAAAACATGGGTTG
>JANZLC010000200.1:24463253-24473935 GCA_026413385.1 Erythroxylum gracilipes
TTGGGTCGTACGAGGTAAATCAATCTTTTGTAATTTTTGTGAACTACAGTGGAAGAAATTAATCTAGGTGAGGGCCCCGCAGACGTAGGCAAAGTGTGCCGAACTGCGTTACCAAACGTCAGTGTCTTCATTATTATGTTTCCGTGATTGTTGATTTTCTTGTGCGGATAAAACTAATATTGGATAGAACCCCCTTCAATTTTTCAGGAAGGTTCTCCAATTTCCAGAATCGGCAGGACAGTATCTGTCTTAATCTGCTGGGACTCGCTTCGACTACTGAGAAGCATTAATTCCGGTTCAGGATCACCTTTAGCAGCGTGAGAATCATTAAATTGGCAATCTACATCTAAATCCACCTCAGCATCTCCTTGATGATCAAGTTCATGCGGCACAGATTTAACTACGACAGTTGTCGCACTCAACTCTTCGGTAGCATCTTTGTCAACCTTGTTATCAGCAGTCTCTGGAGAAGAAAAATTGGCGTTGAGATCAGCGGTGTGAAGAGAATGGCTAGGAACAGTGTCTTCACCACAAACGAAAACGTAGGAGCCATCGACATCATCCTTGAGAGTCACATCCCCGTTATCGTGGCTATGTCGTCGTGTATGGTCATTGCAATCTCCAGTCACATCCTTATAGCTACTCACCGTGTCCAACCCACACTTCTTCTCACCCGATACAGCTGCCCCTTTACCATTAACATCGACCGTCATTGTCCCTGCCCCCAACTACAACTACATGATCACACACCGACACACACGTACACGATTTAAAATTATGATTCTAAAAACTGACATCTACACTAAAACAATAGTTAGAAGAAGGTAAATCTGAGGATCAAATAATGCATACTGGAACAATGATGAGGTCGGAATCCCTCTGATGGATTCCGAGAACGTAAGTGCGGAGATGTAATATGGAGAAGAGCTGATATTCTTGTGTTTGAGGGAGGATGAACTTCCTTATTTATCTGTGGTTCAGCCTGATTCTGACGAAACTGAACGTTGCCGTTTGGATCCATGAGTTGACTGTTTTTTGTAGTGACTTCGATGTTAAGATCTCTGCAAAACAAGGAAGGCACGTTGGGGGTTGTGTCCCGATTAGCCCCTCCGACGCTCAAGTCAGTCTTTTGGTGAAGGTGAGGCTGCTGAATGTAGAGAAAGCTAGGTTATGATTGCGTACCTTTGTTACGGTAGAATTATACCTTATATATGGAGCAACAACTAGGTTTAGGTCTTTACGTGTGCATGGGAGTCTTTCACATGCGGACGGGCTAAGGGGAGCATGGATCGAGCCTGGGTTTGACATAGCTATTGGGTATGAGACTGATCTTTGAAGAATGGACCGATCGACCCATGAAATATTTTGACTAGACTCAGGCCTTGCACGACCGACCCGACCAAAACATAACCTTCACATTTTAATTAAATATAGAAAACTTTTGTCATCATAACATCTTCTCAAGCAAAGAAAAAGGAAATAGTGGTATCAATTTTTTAAAATTTAAAATTAATAAAATTTGATTGAATTTTTTTTTAACTTTTTACTGTTTTTACAGCATAAAATCAACTTTGTACTTACTCTGCCATGCAATTGATGCATCGGTGTCCCCCCGAGTTACAAAAGGAAATTCTCTGGTGAGAGTATCCTGAGAATGGCCCCAGATCATGAAGTTTCGATGCGATCTCTACTCAATTTGAAATAGCATGAGCAGTGAATCTTTCTCTTCACAAAATTTAGAAATATCAAGTACCGCACCGCTTCCCTCCCCGTTAACTCACACACGTCACTCGATTTATTACTATAACAAGTAATTCTATCTACTCTAGCTGGGTTCTTACTTCCCTCTTTCTCTCCTATCAATAGATGAATAAATTGAAGCACGAGTCAACCCAAAAATTTTCTCTTATTCGTATGAACCAAAATACAGCATTTTTTGGATAATTATTAGTAATAATGAATAACCAATCTACGACGGAAGGAAGAAACTTTATACTAGTGGTCAGTGGTCCACCTACCATTGTGGACCGTCCGTTTAATCTTTTAGGTCCACGTGTTGATGGTTTCATTTTATTAGATGAATGTAAAAGTGCATATGTTTCCCAAATTCATTTCTATACTTATTGCCCAACCGTTAAGCCGTTATGGCCGTAACTTAAATGATCATGTCTGCCATCTCGGAGTCACTGTAACTATGTTTTTTAATTGGAATTAATTTGGCCTTACCTAGCGGGGCCGATTTTCTGTCTCAATAACCTTATTATAATTCTGTTACGAGCTTAATATCGTCACATCAAATCTTCTATTTTAATTACTTAGTTTCAATTTTATTTTATTAAATATTATCCATATATTTTGTAAAATATTTAGATAAGATTTAATAAAATATAATAAAAAAATCATAACTGAAACAAAAAATATGATCCTTAACATTTAATAGTTTATTTATTGCTTAGAATTTATCGTTGTAATTGTTATTAAAATACATAGTTATAAATTATCATACAATTTTTAATTATCTTATACAAAATATTTTAAATTTATTATTTTTTTGTTAAGTGATTTGTTAAAATATAAAATATATAATTTATTATGCATATTATAAAAATTTCTTCGTTTTAATTAAGGTAAAAATGTTTTTGTTATATCGCTAAACAACCATATCGATTTCATAGTTTCTAGAGCTGATATCTAAACTAAAGCTGTAATTGAAAGCGCATATACTCGAGTTGAGTTCAAATCCGAAAGTGAAGTCTTTGTAGCCTCCCCCTTACGGGACGCTCTTTTGGTTTACGACGATCATAATAGTGTTCTCACTTTAACTTGACACTCCTAACGTGCGCGACCGCACGTGGCTCGCACTTATTTACCTAGAATTCGGCGCATTCCCTCTTTAACGGCCCAATCAATATAACGGCGCCGTCAACTTCCCCGTCACAGATTCCCCGTCAGAGTTAACGGAGACCGGACCACTAAACTTCTGCTTACTTGCCCTTCCTCACTCAGTCAGGCCTCTCCTTATATCTCCAAACCCATTCCTCACCGTTAAATCTCCGCTCATAATCATCTGATCATCAACTACCGAGCTCCATACAGCCATGGTGAGGAAGTGTAGAGGAATTGCGGTGGTGGAAATGTCTGAGATCGCTGGCGTTCGAACCAGACCTCGCTCTCTTGCACTGGAGACGGTTGTTTCCACCGTCTCTGCCAAGAAAAGGAAAATCAACCGTGAAGAATTGAACACCTCCACTTCGTACGTTAAATTCAGGAGTACTACTCCTGATACTACTCGTAGAACTCGCAGTAGTAATCGTAGACGTGAACGTGTCACAATTACCCCCGAGAATCTGGTATCACCGTCTCCGGAGGTGAATTCTGGCCTTTGGAACGTGATTGATGAGGACAGGTGCTCCAGCCCTAGATCTGATCATGCTTCGACATCTTGTTGCTCTAGTAATGGACCGAGCGACAGAGTTAAATTCGCAGATCTGAAGGTGATAAATTAATTAGGTTTTCGTGTTTTAAATTTCAAAAATTCTCTTCTTCAATTTTCGGTTTCTAGTGTTTTAATTTCTTTACCTCTATGTCAAATATTTATATGGTGGTATATTGTTTGGCTTTTTCAGGAAGAGAGTGTTGAAGGCGAGACATCAATGGATTATAGCTGCAGAGAGAGGTTTGATTACTTCATTTTTAACGGGATTTGAACTCACTTTATGTTACATCGCTAAATTTCGAAATTCAGAATTCTCCGATCTATTAAGTTCTTTAGTTCTTAAAATTCAGGCTCAGTGTGAGTGTAATCTCTCCATCTTCATCAGTGTAAACTGATTAGTTTCAGGAGAGAGACGACGTCTTCAAGTGAATTGTTAGACGACCTGGATTCAACGACAAGACCATTGGAGACTAGCTCTGGCCATAGTTCTACTACGGCGAAGAAGATACCGACGGAGTCTGAACTCGAAGAATTCTTCGCCGAAGCTGAAAAGGGAATCAAGAAATATTTCATGAAGTAAGATATAGAGCAAAATTCTGAACAATAACTCACAATTCGACACCACAGTGATGCATGCATTGTACATACTTCTCATGAACCTCCTGTATGTTTCCCGGGAAATTAAAAGCAAACTGATTTCATGGCACAGGTACAACTACGATATAGAAAAGGACGAGCCCTTGGAAGGACGTTGGGAGTGGGTTAGATTAAAGCCATGAAATGAAGGCTAACAACAAGGGTTGCTATCACTCTTCTACTTAGCTCATCAATCATTGGCTTTAGGTACCGCCAGTCACTGGAAGTACTAATCCAATATTCTCACTCCAGCTACCTAGTTCTTGTTCAAGGCCTTCTTCTTCTTCTCTTTGTCGTGACTTGTTCGTGTACATCTCTCTCAACTCATTTGACTTGTTCTTGTTGTAAGAGCTAAGTTTTAATTACGTATGAGTGCAGGTAAGAGAAATTGCAAAAAATTGCAGCCCAGTTAAGGAGAGGAAGAGCAGTAGACAGTTGAATAATAACGAGAAGTTGGTTCTTTCTTTTTCTGTTAAATAAAAATGATTTAGATCCCCCTCCTCAAATTTCGTGTCTGTTTATGATGATGTGCTCAGTCTAAGACGGCTTTCAGTTCTCTCTTTATCTGCAGCTGTGCCTCTGTGTGCTGTACATTTTTCGAGCAAGCTGCTTTTGTTCGTCGTTACTCGTTTAGAAATATGTTTCTTCACATCTGGTTGCTCTAACTCTGAATTATATAAATCTATATTTGGGTTGCTGAAGAACACCCCAAAGATTTAGGGGGAAAGAGAGGAAGGAACAAGGAAGACGAAAAAGTGAGGGGTGGGGGTAATTTGTTGGGTGAAGAAGAGGGACACGTGTAGAGGAATGGAAAGTTCACTCTATTACCCATGTCAAACTACTTTGGGCTTTATCCAATCTTCGACTCTCTCTACTACTGCAGCTATTTCTTCTTTTTCTTTCCTTTTCATCATGGATTTCCTTTTCCATTTCATGATTTTAACACTCTAGCTTGTGAGAATCTTGTTTCAAATCTTCC
This sequence comes from Erythroxylum gracilipes, assembly GCA_026413385.1. NCBI lineage: Eukaryota > Viridiplantae > Streptophyta > Magnoliopsida > Malpighiales > Erythroxylaceae > Erythroxylum > Erythroxylum gracilipes. Next base: position 24,468,305 of record JANZLC010000200.1, read on the forward strand.
AAGTTTTCGGAAATTGCTTTCGTTCACATCTCAAAACAGCCAAACCTATCCCATTCATTCGCTTCTTCCATTATCTCGTCTTCTGGAAGATGAGTGGAGATAGTGCAACGTGTAATTAGGATAAATTGGGATAAAGACTTGAATTTCAGGATGGTATTCGGTTTGCAAACGACTCCAAAGAAAATTGTAATGCTATAATTCTCAAATTCAAGATGGCTCTCAATGCATAAAAGAAAAAGTATCTGACTCCATCATGTAACTACAATAGACATGAATATTGGCTACGATTTATTTGGCGATGAAATAGAAATTGTCGTTAAAATTGTCCCTTTGACAATGCTTTAATAGTTCGTCTCTAAAAGTCAAAGAATCTACGTTGATTAAACAAAATGTCGGAAAGGGAAAACAATGTTACGACGCTTTTATAATTTTGTCGCAATAACCACACGTTTTAATGACATTAAGATACTTCCGTCGCAAAAAAGAAACAATTATCGACAACTAGAAATTATCGTTGACGTATGTGGGACAAATTAATGTGATTAGCATCGATTTAGTAAATCGTCAGCAATTGCAGAAGATTGAACTAAGATAATACAGAGCGACGATAAATGTTTGAATGTCATGGAATGTTCACTATTGGCGACAATTATTGGACTAAGTCGGTAAAGTTTGGCGATGATTTTCTTTAGTGTTGCAGGTTGGCGGACATATTGCGACCATTTTCTTTATTCGACACTAATGAGGTAAGATATAGCCACAGTCTATTATTTCATCGGCAAAAGTGGTTCTTAGATTTTTTCCTAAAATTTATATATGAATATTGATGAAATTTGATATGTGATAATATTGTTAAAATTAATAATATTTGGAAGATAGGTTGTTAATAATAAGTAAAAATCGTAGTTAAGGTTAATTATAATTGACATTTTTATAATCTATCTTAGTTAAGATATGTTTTGTTGTAAAGTTGTTTTCAATGTTTAAAACATATTGTTGAAAAACACATGGTAGGTTATTTAAAATATAAAAATAAATATATTTTGGAAACGATAAATTTTAATAATATTAAAAATACCATAATTTTAAGTTAAAAAGTAGTACTAATCATTAATATTGAGTAACAATAAAATACTTATTTATAAAATTTTTGGAAATGGTATTAATATAATATAATGATATATGGTAAGTAGTACAAACTTTTAATTAGAAGGTTAACAATTCTTACAGATATAGAACAACAACAACAATAGTACGCAGCCTTATCCCTAACTAACAGAGAGGTTGTTTGAAAAATTCTTACAGATATAACAATAAATAAAGTTTAAAGCTGAGTCCAGTTGATTCCATTGATAAATGACAATAATATAATTATTTTTTCTAGATTTTAAGTGACATGAGAGTCGATAAAGGTAAATGAGTTTCCTTATAGTTGATAAAGGTAAATGAGTTCCCTTTGTTTGGATTCCCAAGAAGGGTCCTTGCACGTTCGAAAGCACTAATTAAAATAGTGAAAGATTTTCCCTCAGGTGTAGAGTTGTTGACACCCTCTTCCAATAGCTTCTTTGTTATAACTAAACTTATAGAGGATACAGTGAATGAATCCTCAGATTTGGTATAAAAGACAACTTCTTTGGATGAACTGTCAGTATAATGCGTTTCACCTAAAACACAATCAGTATAGAACTTAAAATGCTAGTTTAGTGAAACTGTTTAACGAAACCAAATTAGAACAAATGCATACCTGAATGATAAGACCAAGTCTTTGGAATCAACGAATTTTCCAAAACAACAAATTTCTCTAATTCTTTATGGACCGTTTTAACATCGCCTTTGTGTCCATAGGTATAGAAGTTATCTTGAAGATTCAAGGAAGCTTAACACAACATATAGTATATACCATCAAGTGTGAAATATATATATATATATATATATAGCTTCATAACAGGAAATGAGATATACATAATATGGAAAGTGACGTAGTTGGATGATACTAAAAACCTTGAAGAAGAAGATCAGTCATGAATGGCAAACTATTATTAGTGTATGAAGAAAGGATTTGTTCTGCATTGTTTTTGATAAAAACGAACGGGGTAGTAGTTTCACAAACTTTCCAATTTTATCGTGGACATCTCTAATACAAACGAAAACAAAAGCAATAAAAAACGAAATAATAAAAAGCATTATAAAAAATTTGATAGTGCAGTTCGGCACACCTTGTCTATGTCTACAAGACCCTCACTTAGCTTAATACTTTCAGCGAAATACAATAGATTTACCCAATGCTTTACTTATTGGGCACCACTCAACCCTTGGCATTATCGCTCAACCTTACTTCCTGTGAAAGAATTTCACACCCAATAACATGACCGACTTGTGTTAACCTCGTCAGAGGATTTTTCTAAACTACTTTTAATTAAATGATAATTAATAAAATAACTCAAGTAATCAATCAATTAAGAACATAACAATGATATATTTGAGACAAAAGAAGGACTTCCTTATAGTTTCAGCTTTCTAAAATACATCTGAATAATTGTCCACCAGTTGGACTGATTTATATCAGCTTTAGAACCAGACCTCTAAACAGTATGTTGATCCAAAATGAAACAAGAATCTCAAAGCTCTTCACTCACTCATATTGTTCAACTTCAACAACTCCAATTAAACCATATGGGACACTATACACACCATTTATATTTGACGTACAATCCCAGAACAATAACTCTTGGAAATCTGAAGTTAACCCTCGGTGTATATAAAATCAGAACATGTATCCCACATCAGCTGCGGTTTTTATCCCTTCTATATTTAATGCCCACTGCATATTTAATAATACTCACATAAGAGATTCACTTATGCTATATGATAGAGACATATTTTCTATATGATAGATACATACACGACACTAAATAGCAAAATCCCTTCATGCCCTGCCAGTTGTCATCCTTATCACAAGCTTCTCGTACTCATCCATATGTGTATTGAACACCATCTGTTGCCTTCCATCGCTCATCTCATCACATTCGTGAAAGATCAAAAAGTAATAGCTTGTCTTCTTAGCCAGGAGAACTAAAATTCTTTCTCTTTTCGTAGTCTTAATCTTTCACTTCAGTTTTTGGTTTCTTGTTTACCAACAAGTCTTCACATATGCACACACATATATATGATCTGTACACACTCCAACTCAAGATAAAGTTCTATCACATCTAGAACATTATCCAAAATAGCTTTTTGAATCTAAATCAAACAAGGACTATTGGTTAGCTATCATCATCCAATTAATATCTTATAAGTCCAATTAAAAAAGAATACCAACACTTAATCTTCCCCTTTTTGGCATTGTTTGTCACAAATTTGAACCCCCTAAATAACATAATTAGACATAAAAGTATCAAATTCACAATTCATATGAAAAATACTCACCTTTAATCAAACATCAAGTTCCAAAAAATATCAAGTTTATCCAATCATCTAAATTCCTCCCCCTTGGGATAAAAAGATGCCAAAAAATACGACGAATAGTTACACACATACCTTGAAATCTTCCCTCCTGAATGGAACATTCACCATAAACAATCTGATGTCTCCCTTATGACAAATCATTGTCAAAACTAAGAATGCCTTCAACACAATCAATTTCAGCGAATAAAGAAACATAAAAATCAGTAGTAGGTTCAACAAAAGAATTATAAGCACGCCAAGATGACAATTTAGCACCAGTCAATACATATACCATCATATCATTACTTACTTCATTTCTATCTTCATAAGACTGATCAAATTCATAAATCCAAGCAAATAAAGATGAGTGCTGCCAGTGTAGTGAGAGAGAGAGATACTCGAGAGAGAGACCCACACTAATAAGAGAGCTTAAGAGTCTTCGATGGAGCTAAATAGAAGTCACAATGCAAACTTCTAAAATGGTGGGATGACAATGACAACATAAAAACTAAAGAATTAAAAAAAGACAAATCTCTTTCTTTTTACGTTTGTTTTTTCAAACAACACAAAAATACTTCAAAAATGTAAAGTACACAGCCCCTGTGCTTCTCGAAGAAATTCAAACCTGGCGTTATTCCTTGTCATATTATCTTTGTCTTTGATTTCTTATTCTAAAGTAACAGACTTGTCCTCTCTTTGACTAGTTTCTTTAAAAGTAGTAACCAACGGTGAATCTGTACAATTTCTTGTTTTTCCTTCACTACATTTTTGTACTTGTAATTGACCCTTTTGAATCCAAGTGGGCTTCAGTACCCGAGGCTGTTGTTGGAAATTTAATGGAGAGTGTCTAGATTTTTGATTTTGACCCCTTTGAAACATAATTTGAAACATCTTATAGCATCTCGGCCTTATGTGCCCAACAACTCTGTAAAAATGACACGTGGGTATAAATCTTCGATTCTTTCTCGATGTTTCATCTTCTCAGATAGATCTGGACATATCATTTTTCTCCTCATTCACTTTAGAGCACTCACCCTTATAGCTAATGCCTTGAAAATCCCCTTTAACCTTACCAATTTTCATTAACTTTTCTAGTTTTTTTGTGCCTCCATTCAACATTCTCAATCCCTTTTCGGTACTTACTAATTTCATTCTAGCTTCACCAAGCTCATCTAATGTAGACAACAACTTCTTCTCTAGATCTTGAATGATGTTCTTCATGGAAGTGTTTTCCCCCTTCAACTTCTCATTTTGTTTTACATGTTTGGACCCATTTACCATACATTAACTCATAGGCTTCATAAATACCTTCCTTTTAAATACCTTCTTTTTCATCACCTGAAGTACTGTCATCACTGTCATAATTTGAGATTGAACTTTGAGCTAAATCGTCTGTGTTTTTTTTTTAAATTTCCCGATTTACTCACTTTTTAGTCTTCAGTTACTTCCTTCTCGGTTACTGTTAAACAAGTAACTGAACTTTTGTTGTACAAAGTAACTAACGCAGTACTTTTTACATCTTCTTCTTCACTTCCGGATTTGTTATCACTCCAAGTGCTCATATAGGATTTCCCTTTTCTCTTCTTCAAAATGTTAGCACACTCTGCTTGAACATGTCCAAATCCTTGACACTCATGGCATTGAATTCTATTTACCTTTCTTTCTCCCTTTTGAGTTTTGGCTTGTTGTTTGAAGTTGTTGTTCGATGAACTCCCGCTGTTTTGCCTAAACTCGAGTATGTCCTTTTTTACTCTTTTCAGCCACTAACTGAACTCTCATGTTAATAACTTCATAACCTCATTCTCGTCGGATTCATCTTCTACATCATTCATACCTTTTCCAGTTTCAACTTGTAGTGCCAATTCTTTTCTTTTTCTTTTTTACCCCTTAAAAGATTCATTTCAAAATTTGTAAGAATTCCAATTACCTTCTCCAATGAGAGATCATTAATATCGTGGGCCTCCTCTATTGCTGCAATTTTTGGAATAAATCTCGGAGGTAATGTGTTGGGCCCCGATTCGCATTAAGCATGTTTTACTTTTTCTGAGGATTAATTTACTATTGTTCCTTTTAGTTAGATTATATTGGAGTTTTAGTACTTAGTTTATAGAATTAATGGAATTTATGGAAGGGATTAGTTAGAATTAGAAATTTTGATAAGTTGTTAGATTTAAATAAAATAGGAGG
>JANZLC010000200.1:24474035-24488775 GCA_026413385.1 Erythroxylum gracilipes
TTCTTCTTCTTCTTCTTCTTCTTCTTCTTCTTCTTCTTCTTCTTCTTCTTCTTCTTCTTCTTCTTCTTCTTCTTCTGCTCCTTCTTCTCCTTCTCCTTCTTCTTCTCCTTCTCCTTCTCCTTCTTGTTTTTAGGTTAAGTGTATTCCATGTTATTATGGAATCATAAAACTCATGATGCATGTCCCTTAACTTTAGGTTTTTGGATAAACTTGTTTATAATCAAATCGAAATGGCTTTCTATAATTCTTGAATGTACTCTTCTGGAGATTATGTTTTTGCTTTTGATCATGTAATTATTGGGATTGTTGTGCAATGCACTTTCACTAGCGGTGGTGCTTGAATGTATTCATCTAGATATTATGTTTTGCCTTTTGTTCATGTATGTTTTGGGATTGTTGTGCAATTCATTGTCACCACCGGTGCTGCTAGCGAAGCATCCTCTTTCGTCACCAGATGCTACAGAGCCAATACCGTTAATTGCCACTAGCAAGAGCTTAAATTAATAGGTTCTGTTTAACTAATCGACAACTACAACGACGATTACTACTATGACTACTTTATTAATCACATCTTATATAACTCTTATTACTACTACGACGGCGACTACTACTACAACTACTACTCCCACCATCACCACCACCACCACCACCACCACCACCACTACTACTACTACTACTTTTATTATTTTAATATGTATCTTTTATTATTCTTTTATTTCCATTTCTATTTCTATTTTTTATTTTTTATTTTTTATTTTTTATTTTATTTTACTTTTATTTTCTTCCTACAAACAATTCTCAAAAACTTTTTATTTTTTATTTTTGTCTTTTTTTTCTCTTTTTTGTGGATCTATCAAAAACAGTCTCTTTATTAAGAGTAAGGTTGCATACTTTTGGACCACCCCAAACTATACGTCTCAGCAGGACTTCTACTGGTATGTTATTGTTATTATTGTATAATATTCAAAGACAATAAGAAATAGAATATTATGTAAAAGTAATTGATGTAAGTTTATACAAATAAGTTTGTGTGTGCTGGATTAAGGGAGACTTACGCTCAATATAGATGATAAGAATAAATGTTAAATTACTAAGACAATCCTTTTATGTTATATTGATTTAATCAATTTAATGAGAACCATAAAGTCATATACAAGTATATATGTATTTTTATTATGAATCATAAGAAAATTTTGAAACTTATCGGGTTGAAGAATAATAAAATCAACCTTTGGTGAAAAAATAATAGTTGTATTATTAAGTCTTGTACATATAATGTATTGAATGGAAAAAATCATAAAATAATGAATACTTGTATTTCCTTATATTTACTAATGACTTTATATGATAGAGTCATATGTATTAAATAAAATATTGATTTAAAATTTTAAAAGTTCGAAGTATTTAAATCTAAGTAGAAATTAAGTATTAAGAATGTTAAAGCACTTTGATGAGATTGGTATGATTAGGTTTAAATTTCTCTATTATTTATAGCGAATGAGATTCTCTAGTGAAAATTTTGACAACTAAATTCTATAATTTTATGAATCTATGTAAGGATAAAAATACCCTATGAGATATTGTATGATGTAATATTTATTTTTCTATAAATAAGCCTAGTACAAACTTACCTTAGATAGTTTCAATTAAAACAATTAGTAAGATTTCATATTAGATATGAAATAGTAATACTTTGGGATGGATACTTAGTTAAAGCACATATCATTCAATAAATTTATAGCTAAATCAAATAGTAGAAAGTTACGAGATATTCAAAAGGCTTAGATATGATCTTACATACTCCAATGAAAAAATGATTATTTTATTAAATACTTATAGTAGAATGATTATCATGATAAGTAAGGAGAGTAAGATGAGATTTGAAAAGTTTAAACTTATTGGCATTACATCCAATTAGAATTAGTACTTATATTGATACATTTGAAAATAGTCAAAAGGTTATGAGATGTTGAAATATTCATTTTTATAATAAATTCAAGATTGTTTATTTTTAAAATAATTATGGATTTTTTTTTATGTTTACAAGAATCTTAGTGGCAATGCTTTTTAGTGGGAGTATACGAGACATTGCTCAAAGAGAGAGCAAAAGTTCTTGTTTTCAATTATTGAAAATATGATTATCTATGAAAAACTCTTATTTTATATGAAAAGATAAAACTTAATTCTATGAATTAAATCTATAGAGATGATATATATAAAAGATGTTTATATATTATAGTTTAAACACATAGATAATGTATTAAAATCATTTAATATTTAAGATTTATAAATATCTAATACTTATAAATTGTTAAACATATCAATCATTGATATTTAAGTTCACAAATCATTTAATTAAAGAAATTCGATCAAAAAATTGTAACAATTATTTTTTTCTACTGCGGCCTTGGATCACGGTTAATTTGGAAGCTGATTGCAAATTGAGTGATTTACGATTGCTTGATGCTGCAATTCGGCATATACCTTGTAGGACTTGAAACACTTTCCTCGTGTATGTATCTCATTTGGTATTGAAACACTTTCCTTGTGTCTGTATCTCATTTGGTATATTTTTTCTCACTAGCTGACTTCACTTCCTTTGTAAATTCGTAACGCAAAGCTTTCTTCTTTTCGGATCATTCGTTTGATTCTAACGTTTTTAGTTTTCAGGAGCTTAGATATTTCTATAGTTTGCGAGTGGTTGGTTTTGGGTAACCAGTGGGTTAAGGTGATAAACGTAAGATGCGTCTCAAGTAAATTGCGGTTTGGGGTTTCAAACATTTGTCACTTGTCGTTTTAACTTTTGAAGAACAAAATTTTGTTGTTGTTAGAACTAAGACATGTTTCCTGTTTGTCTAAAACGTATCGCCAGCTTGTCAACCCAGTACTTATCATAATACTAATGAACTTGGCTAGAAGACTAGAACTGCCCTCGTCGTCGAAGAAGAATTCTATCCTATAATCTACGAAACCTACAATTATATCTTTGTTTGTTACAGTTTAAATCCACAAGATATACATTCAGAAGTATTATAAAATGGATATTATTTTCGTTAACTTAGAAAATTTGTGTATATTTTGTAAAAGTCGTAATTGAATGTAGTAAATTGCAGTATATAATCTTAGATATCTTCAATCCGCTGCTGCAAGTCATCTTTGTTGTAGAGCTACTCGTGTAGTCTTCTTGTACGCATTAATACTAGTTTACAAAATGCCATATTAAATCCCTAATTTTTAGATGTACCTACTGAACATAAAGATCCATATGAAAAATAGACAAAAAAAACTATGATTAACCACTTTTCGTAGGTTGAAACGATTTAGATCAGTGCTCAACTGGACGATACAAGAAGATCTTTTTACCCAACTGCAAACATTTTGTACAAAGTTTAACAGTCAAAATACCATGTTCTAGGAAGAGATCCAAAGAACAAATAAAGGACAGGAGTACCCCAAAACGACCAAAAGAAGAGTCAATCACAATCGAAGTTTAAACCCACCAACTACTTCAAATCAAGTTCTGCTCTAGCTAAAAGTTTATCCAACCTCTGCTTGCTAAAATCTATAAGGAAAAGACTACCTGTTTCTGTTTCCAAAAAGAATTGCACCAAATCTCTACCAAATAGTAGCATAGCTATATGCCTATATCCACATCTTGGCAACTTGACCCTCCTTCGTTTAAAAGTTCCTGCAACCAAAGAAGAAAAAAACAGATCAGACTGACTCTTAACAATGCCAAAGATTTCATCTTTTCAGTAATTAGTTTAAAGAACAACAAACTAGGGTTCATTCGGATTTTCAATCTTTGAAGACTTGATAATGTTTTACCTTATCACGAACAAAACCGGACATTCTACTTTCACCAACTTTCTTCACAGAGCCTTCGTTCTTATTATCAACTTTCTTCGATCCAATGTGGCTTCTCTTTAGACCCAAAAATCCTTTCCACCTGGTAGAACCCTTTGGTGGCTTAAGTGAAAGTACCTCTTTGTGGTCATCCTCGACCAGAAGCTCGTCTCTTATGGTCCTTTGCATATGGCTGCTTCCGTTGTCTTTGAATGGCAAAAGCCTACCCTTAGAGAAAAGCTCGTCGGCGCTCATCATAGAGTGGTTTGTGACCGAGAATTCAAAATCTGTGGAAGCTGGGGCTTCTCTTGAGCTCCTTTCATGCTTGATCATCTGCTGCGACTCGACAAAATCGTTAGAAAAGGAAATCCTAGGGCTCATTGGAGGACAATATTGACCAGCTTTGTGCTCGGAGTTATACATCTCTAAACATGCCATCAAAACAGCACACAAAGAAAAGAACCAAAAAAGAAGCCCCTAATTTAATAAGGGACCCCCATGCCCTGTCCCAACTTACCACGTAGTGTTTGTACTTATATCAAAGGAAAAAGGAAAGAAGGTCCAATATTACTTTGATCAATTCTATTCAATACTTAAAATAATGTCGTTTTAAGCATTTTAGAAATTATCCAATGTTATGTAATGGTTGTTTTAGGCATTAGACGGCATTTAACGCTTAATATTGGATTGAGGATCTCGCTAGGAAAGAAAAGGGGAGAAGGTGTGCTTCGGAGCTATTAACTAGTAGAAAGCTCTATAGTTTTCCATTTGAGTTCATGCGAGGTATGCCCGTGATGTGATGTTTTGTCATCACTTGCTAATCGGCATTCAATCATGATCACGATCAGTTTCAAAGCTACAGTACTATACTATAAATTTTCACTGTTTATCAAGCACTCTTTTTTTCCCTCTCTTCTCGGTTAGCCTGAAACAAAATCAGGAAACCTTTTTGAAAGGAAAATAACCTTTTTGAAAAAACCATACAAATATAAAAAAAAATCAGGAAAATAACCTTTTTGAAAGGACCCAATCCCGTCCATTTACCAAGTTTTTTGGAATTCGAGGGAAGGTTTAGCATTCTACGAAGGTTCTTTCAACTTTTCAGACAATTTAATATTGTGAAAAATGCAACTGCGCTCTTTCCAGGATATGGTCAAGAACTGTAATCTTTCAGAAGATACTATGTAATAAGATGACAAACCAGTCCAACGGCTCTTTGCGAATGAATTATATATACAGATATATACATATATTATATATATATATACATATAATATATATATTATAATAAGGGATATGTGGAGATGGAGGAATTATCATCTATCAGAGTTAAATTAAATGCACTTTCACTAGGAAGTAGTACATATGCCAGTGATGAACAGAACTGATGTTGGTCAATGCATGCATGGACAAATGGTCAAAAAAGAAGAAGATATTGTCTAAAAAGAAGTGCATTGCAATGCAAGTGGGGGCCAATGGAAAGAAAGAGGAGCATCATTTCATTTATAGTGAGGACAACGAATAAGTGATCAAAATTGAAAAGGTGTTTGTAACAAGTGTCCATTGCTGACAGAGATATAGAGTGTTTAATTAAGGGACAGAGAAGAGAGGGCATTGGGTGTTTCAAAGGCTTTTCAAGTGTTTGTAGTTAAGTTTCCAGAGGGGAAAAAAGGGAGGGAAAGTGACAGAGTCCAGGAGCAGTAGCATAGCATGCATTGCTTTACTTCACCTAAGCTTTGACCTCTCTCTGGGTTAAATAAGCAGTGAATGAGCTGGCGATACTGACCTATCAGAAGAATCACGTGAGCTTCACTGTAAATACACAGAGATTAGAGATTATAATATTGCCTAATTAGGTTTCACGATTAACTCTTCAAATATTAGAAATTGTGTTTGCTTTACATTAAAAATCTCATTATGTATTGAGGTCGAGCTTATGTTTAGTTTGAACTTTGAACTATTAACTAATTTATTTATAACACGATGATTAACAAAATTATCATCTGATTGTTTGTATAATAGTTCTGATGTTAGAAGTTTGTATATTAGTTCTAATGTTAGAAGAAAGGCACTCACCTTGTTTAACAAACAACGGATTGCATTAATTGGTAGCTGATTATTTCAGTTGGTTTGATCATCAGATAACATCAGCTATTTATTAAAGATATTTGATAAAATTAACTATTTACTATTAGTTGTTGATGTGTAAAATGATTTATGAGGGTATGATTTTTTTTAAAAAAGCATGAATTTATATTTCTTAGTATTTGTTGAAAATTCTTATAAGAATTTTATATTTAAATATTTAAAATAAAAAAATTAAGTTTATAATAATAATAATAATAATCTAACGTTAAATTCTCTATTAATATGAATGATACAGCGAGCTACATCATATTAGTATTTTTCATATAATATGTACGAATTTTATTATTTAATAAATTAAAAATATCTATAACTATAGTATGACACAAATACGATATATAGTAGTTATATACTAAAAATATTAATTTGAAGTGACTCTTTATGTTAAAAAACTTAATATTATGGTATTTTTAATGTAAACTACTATTATAAAATTAAATAAAGATTAAAAAATTTAATTAACCCCTTTCTTGTATTATTTCAAACTTCATAACATAATTGTATGATCAAAAAAAGCCAACTTTGAAAACACACATAGCAAAAGTATAGAATAAAGTGGAGGGCAATACTGTTATTAGGCAAACAGCTAACTCCAAAAGCTTCTCTTATGGAATTTTTATAAATCAACTTATGGAGGTTAAATAAGCTAACTAATAACTCATTCACCAAATACATCAATAGCTTTTTAAGATGATCAAAAAGCTAACTTTTAGGTAATAAGCTAAAAAACAAATGATAAGCTGCTTGCCAAACACCTCCTTTAAGGTTTACTTATAGTGATTTATTAAATCTCAATTTTTAACCACCTTTAAACCAAATTATATCATTTTAAAATTGTTCAAATTGAATTAGAACGTAATGTCATTAATTTGTCGGTGATGTAACAAAAATTTATATCATTTTGATTTTATAGTAAGTCTCACAGTACTATAGGATATTGTATAACTCAATTGTTAAAATAAATTATTAAAATATTTTTATTAAGATTAAAACAAAAATATTCCACAATCTATTTACAAAAATAGTAAGCCACGGCCTCCTTCAACATCTCCATCATTTTCTTCAATAACCAAAAATGTGAACAATGAGTTGTATGTATTAGAAAAAGATTTTACAATGAAAAAAAAATTGTATGATGACTTTTACTCTTTAGAAAATAAAGAAAAAAAGTTATGACTTTTTGACAACTTCTTATAGGAACCAAAACATAATTAGGAATAATATTAAGATTTTGTCAACAACCATAGAGTGCATATTCTCTTCTTTGGTTGGTTTGAATTGTACACCCCGGAAAACAACATAGAATATTCCTTTGGAACCATTAACAACAATACGAAAACAAAGGTGTAAGAAACTGCAATAAGAAACCCCCTTTCTATAAGGGTAAGGATTGAGTATTGAGTCTATTATTTTAAGTTTATTGACTTCTGTTCGCCGCGGGTAGGTGGTTCCCACATCTGAGCCCACCTAGAGACATGTAAATTTATTGGTTTAGCCTATTTATAACCAAAGGATTCGATATTCTTAAAAAATAGATTTCTCTACAAGATCTAAGTCTATCTTTAGTGCATCTACCTCTAGTATAAGTGAACAATGATTAGGAAACAATAGAAAACTTTGCAAAGCTGTAGATAATTGGGAAATTCCTAAAGTGTAAAAGGATAAAATCTATCAATAATCAAAGTTCAAAATTTTCAGAGAAGTATTATACCATTAAACTTTAAGAATTAGATATTCTTTTATCAAAGCCCTTTGAAACTATCCATTTGTTAACCCAAAGCTCAGTGAATTGTTAACCCAAAGCTTAATGAACAAACGCAAAGAAAAAGATTTAAATTACATCCATATAGAATTAGTGCAAGTGGGAGTGAAACCCCTAACAAAATAAGGGTTAAATACTTCCAATCTTATGGTTTTGAGAGATGCTAGGTTCTACAGCTTTTAAGATTCCCAATTAAGTTCCATATAGTCTAGTTTTTGCACCGACCTAATATCATTTAATTGTTATCCAAATTTGACCATCTCTTTTAGGGCGAAAAACATCTCAAATGCTTTAGTTTTGCAAATCAAAACCCATAATTACAAAATGAACATAGGATCCATCCATGTGGCTTTGATTTACAAAATCTATTACAAAGCTATAAACACTACATTTACATCTAAAGCCTTAATCCATAGTCAAAAAGGTGAAACTCTGTCCATACAAATAGATCTAACAAATTCTAATTTTATTGTCCCCAAATACATAAAGTGGAAAGACATCAACCTATCTAAGGAATGGATACTTGAAGGGGCAATGGATCTAAGTCCACAAGTGCCCTTGAGTTTAAACACCAAAATCTAAGAAGTGAAACAATACCCAAATGATAAGTAAAATTGTCTTTTTCTAGAAAATTTGTGAGCCAAAGATTTGATGATAATGTTTCAACGTCAACTACTAACCTAGGAAGAGTTTCTAGAATTCCATCAATCTCCCTAGTAAAGACTTGCATAAGCATTTAATGTCCAACATCTCGTCTTCGATCATCCAAGGAGTATATTGCAACAAAAAACATTCCACAGCCTATTTACAAAAATAGTGAGCCACAATCTCCTCCAACATCTCCATTATTCTCTTCAATTACTGAAAATGTGAACAATGAATTATACGTCTTAGAAAAAGATTTTGAGGTGAACAAAAAATATTTGCATGATGATTTTTACTCTTTAAGAAAGAAAGAAAATATTATAGGTTTTTTAATAATTTCTTTGAACAACAAAAACAGATTAAGGAAAAATATTATGAGTTTGTGAACAACCATAAAGTGCATCTTCTGTTCTTTGATTGGTTTGAAATGTACGCCAAAGAAAACAACATAGAATATACCTTTAGAGCCATTAAGAACAATATCAAAACAAAGGTGTGGGAAACTGTAATAAGAGAGAAGTTGTAGTCAAAAAGCCCTCCTTCCTGTGAACTAGGATTCCTTACAAGCAAAACATAGTGGTAGCATCGCCTTTGAAAGTAAAAAATGAAAGTAAAAAATGTGAATTCCAAAGATATAAAAAAAAACATTATGTGCTAAAACAATTACACCAACACTTTTTTTTACATTCTCTAGGAAGACAACTATCTAGAATAGAGAAAACTTCAGAAAATTCCACAGTGACCACTAAAATAAAATCTATCAAAATCCCCATCTTCAAATCTTACGAAGCAACTAACAACAATTTTAGCCAATTTAGGAAAAAGAATAATGAAGAGTTCCTTATCACCATGCAAAGCCAATTAAATAGGATTAATGAGAACATAGTTTATGATTCTCTGTTATCCTCGCCATCTCAAAATTTGAACACCATAAAGACTAGAAGTCAAACTAAGGTCAAAGCTAGTAGCTCCTAGAAAGCGAATATGATTAAGTAAGAGAGTAGTAGCGAAACTGAAATCCTCCAACATCCTTATCCAATTATGAACAAACTTTATTAGAAACAAAAACCCCATAGGACAAAACCTATTGCCCTTGATATAGGCATAGACCAAAAGCCTAATTTCTTACAATAAACTAGGTATAATTCTTCTTCTGTCTATATGGAAGATAAATGGAATGTCTAAATACCATATTTAAATGTGCTTCAATAAATGATAATACATCCAACGCCTATAAAGCCTGATTAGGAGCCTCTGACAATGCAATCACTGAGTTCTTAATAGCCAAACTTTTCAAATAGTTGAAAGGTTGGTGAGATGACCACCTAACTAAATCTCAGTGACTAGAAATCCTTAAAGTTGTTAGGATGAATGAAGAAACTGAGGCCATTTTAAATGAAAATAATGAGCTCATTTAGGATGTAGTCACAACATTAATTATAGCAATCTCTCTACGTTTTGTAGGAGACCTTTCTCATTTAAAAGATAAAAAGCTTAATTATTGCCAAATCTTAGGTGTAAAAATTTCTCTGATTCCAAGTGGTACAAAGATGCATTATTGACAAGTGTGATCTTTAAAGAAGATTCAAATCAACCAATTTAGAAGGAGAAATTCTTAGCAGTATTACCTCTTATTAGGTTAAAAATTGAGAAACAAAATTAGAGAAACCCACAATGACTAAATCTCCTACAATATATTAACCTATGTTGAGCTTATTAGCTATACCTAACATGAAGGTATAAAACTTTGCCAAGACATGAAACTCCAAATGCAATTGAAATAAAAAATGTTCAAAACCAAAAAGGAATTAGGATCTTTCTGCCAACAATTTGAAATTTTCCAAAACAGTAGTAAAAAAACCTTGTAGAGACTATATTAAAGCCCAAGCAAACTCATAAATAAATTCTCATACTAAAAACATAGAGAATTCTACAAAAAGCCAAGGCCTAATAGGAAATATGTTAACAAGTGTCAAAACCTTCCTTCAATGTCAAAATATAAGAATATTAAATGTTATAAGTGTAACAAAAAAGGCCACATGGCCAGATACTATAAAATCAATAGGAAAATTTGAAACTTAGACTTAGACCAAGAAACATTAGACAAAATCCAAGCCATAATGATTTTTGATAGTGAGTCTTCTGAACAATATTCCAATGAAGATCTTGAAAACGAAGCCTTAGGATTAGAAACCGATATCTCAACAAGTAGTGATGAAATGATAAAACAATTAGGTTTGGAAAAACAAGTCACCATGTCGACCAAAGACCAAAATTTCATTTTAGAAGTTATAAACCACATTCAAAAATCCAACTATAAAAGAATATTTATAAAAAATCTAACAATATTTTGAAACCTCTAATTAAAGCCTACCCTCTAGCATCATTCAATAATTACAATTTGACCAACATCCTTGATAAAGCAAATTAAAAAAATTGAAACCTAAACCTATGCTTTTTAGCCTTTACCAAAAAATCGTAGCGATAAAACAAAAGCTAAAAATACTTAAACAAAAACAAAAGGAAGACAGTGAGAGTATTCAGAATTTGCTTCAACACATCAAGAGAGAAGAATGTGAGTCAAATGAAGAAATCAATGAAAAAATTGAGCTACCAAACTGTTGTGAAAAAATCCAAGACTTAAAGCAACCAACAACTCAAAGCTTAGGATAAACCACTAAACTAACACTTATATTTGTTAAGGTGAATTCTGAAGTAAATCACTTGTTATTATAGATCGCAAGTACAATATACAAAATGCACAAGAAGGGGGGTTTCATTGTGTATTCTTTTCGTGAATATAAACCCCTTTGATATTTCTTTGAAAACGAATTTTTTCAAACTCTTAAATGAATATAAAAAATAGCTATGTATTTAAATCGCAAATAACTTCTATATACTTGTTTAAGAACAATAGAAATTAAACCAGAGAGTTAGAAGATGGACACGACAATTTTATCCTGGTTCACCCCAAACCTTAGGCTACGTCCAGTCTTCAGAGTTCGTATGAGATTTCACTAAACTTCTTCAAAGTTACAAGTATTCTTTCCCTCTCAGAGCCTCTTCAAGTCTCTTATACAAAGTATTATTTTCACTCTCTTAGCCTCTTTAGGCTCTCAGCTTTTCCTTTCTCTCACTAGAAAGATATTATGAGCTTTTTGTTACAGTATAGATTGCTCTCGTGAATCACACTCTAAATACAAACTTTTTCTAAGTAAGTAGTGGCTTGAAAGCTTAAAGATCAAAAACTAATTCAGTCTTCGACTACGACTTGTATTTATAGCCTTCGTCTCCAACTGTTTCTTGATAACTGCTTTTTGTTTCTTGTAAAAACCGTTATTCATTTGAGTTCTGTAACTAAATCCAACTGACTAATCGTTCGACGTACTATCGTGTCTTCGACTTCGTATCGTCTGTGTTTTTACTTTTCTTCTGTGTTTTCGAACTTCTTCTGTGTTTTGGAACTTCTTCTGTGTTTTGGAACTTCTTCAGTGTTTTGGAACTTCTTCAGTGTGTTGGAACTTCTTCTGTGTTTTCGAACTTCTTCTGTGTTTTCAAACTTCTTCTATGTTTTTTGAACGTCTGTCTTTTGCCGCTTCTTCTATCTTTTTATCTTCTGTCTTTTGCCGCTTCTTCTGTCTTTTTATCTTCTGTCTTTTGCCACTTCTTCTGTCTTTTTATTTTCTCTCTTTTGCTACACGCTTAACATACTTATCAAAATAGTTCATTTATTTTTATTATTATTATTATTTGATTGTCACTAAAATTAATAGATGTGAAGTCATTTTGACTTAACAATCTCCCCCTTTTTGATGATAATAAATAATCATAATTTTAGAAAGATAAATGATTATTTATTTATATAATGAATAAGAAGATATACACTTGTAAAAAATTTGTAATCAAGACTATCTTCTTTTTCTTGTCTCTGGTCTCCCCATGTACTTTCTTTCTTCTGCTTCTGCTCTTCTCCTCCCTATTTGTTATTAATAAAAAATCTTTGCCGAAGATGCTTCGTAATTTCAGAGAACATTCGTTGCATATCAGTGCGGATCAACTTGAGGTTTTCTTTCATAGAAACTTGTAAATGAGCTACTTCCTCATGTAAATCACCCACTAAGTCACTCAGATCATCAACCTTTTCATGAATTTCTTCAATTTCCTTTACCAAGGCTTCATGACTCCCCTGTTGTATATGACTAACTTCTTCTAAGACAATAGTAGGATCCTATTGAGGTGTTCTTGGTGGAAGAAAGTTTGTAGCAACAGATGTTTCTAAAGGTAGAACATCTAATTCTATGATTGTGGTAATAGGAGGTTTGAATGATAGTTTTCCTTCAGGGAGATCAAGGTTATCAGGTCTAGGTAGCTTTGGAACTGGTTTTCCAAGAAGTTGTAGGACATCTTTAATTGAATATATATAACTCAAAGGTCTAAAGTGCATAATCAGATGCACAAGAGTCTCTAAGTTGAAACTAATACCTTCAATCCTGATAGTTTAGTACTGTCCTTCTGTCACTTTGCTAACTACCTGAAAAGTTTCATCTGTGGTGAAGTAGCCACACTGACTTCCTGACGTTTTTGAGATATGGTGGGAAACATAGATTCCTCTGGGTTGAGCTGCATAACATGCCTCATCTATATTCCTCACTTTTGGTTCTATCTGATCTTTTGAAAGATCATTTGTATTGCCTTCCGGATACATTTTCTTCTTCCCTTTGTCTTTATTGCATACAATGTTTGAATGTGTTGGTTGTATGTCAGGTACAATCTTGATCACTGTTCTGTTTGTAACTGGGTAGATAGTATATCTCTCCTTAGTCATTTGCATCGGATATGGTTCTAATTTTTCATCTCGCAGAACACCATATAACCTTTTCTCTCTATGATTCAACAGATGTATTGATCGACTATTGATCAATATTGGTTCGATTTGTACCTTGACCAACCTTCTCAAAGGTTCTCTTATAATGATTGAGTTTCTACTCCTTACAGGTATAACTTCATCAATCACCTTCAGTTTCAAATCCTCTTTTCTCATTGGTTGAGAAGGATTAAGCTGTGCTGAAGTGTGTTCAACTGACTTTTTTTTTGTTGAACATCAGTTAAAGTACTCTTTTTCTGACTGGTCTTCTGCTTTTTACTTTCTTCTACCAGCCTAGAAGGAGTTTTTTGTTGAGGTTGAGGTTTCTTCTTTTCAAACACCAACTTCCTCTTAATTTATATTTCTTTAGTCGATTTTTCTGACCGTTCTTGCAAAATTGATACCAAAAATCTAGTAGCCTGTGGTGCTTTCTCTTTCTTTCCAGAATCTCCACCATGAGTCAACCCTTTCCCTTTCTTTTGTTCCTGTTGATGCACGATTAACAATCTAGGTGACTTCTTTGATTGTTTGGATTTCTCTGAATGAAGTGTCTCCCCCTTTCTTTTCAAAGACACTTATTTTTCAGACTGTCTCACCTGGCTTTCTTCTCTGTGAAAAATCTTCTTACTTTCATTGATTCATCTGACGATTTACTCTTCTTTTCTTCTACAGAAATTCTTTTTATGGATTGAGATTTTGACTTCTTTGTGGGAGTAACCTTTTCACTCAAACTGCGTTTGACAATACGCTCCCTCTCAGTCCTTACTTTTGCCTTAGAATCTGTATCCTCCTTTTCTTGATTCTTCAAGGCCCATTCTACTGACAGCTGACGCATTAATACTTTTTTTTATGTCCATCTTCATTCTGTTTCCTCTTTCAAGAAAAATTCCAGAATCTCTAAAGATTCTTGTCAGTAGCATACCATACGGTAGGGCATTTGCGTTTCTCTTCGACTTCACCATGTAACTGAGAATTAGGTGTGGAAGATCTATGGGTTGATGGTTGAGTAGATAAAATAGGCATTATTCATCTATCGTCGTCACAACATTCTTCGATGCTGTTCTTAGTAGAACACAATGAAAAAGTAGCGCATGTAGAACCCTAGCCTTCGGCACAAGAGTTGACGCTTTCTTATCCTGTGGTTCACTACTTCCATAGAGTTGTCGATTGATATATGCTTTTTCTACACTAGCTCGAGTCATCCATCTTGTTTTATGAGCCACCTTTGCTCCAACACATAGACATTCACTAACTTTCTCGATTACCTCCAATGTCACAATGATCGTGTTGGACCCCAAACTTTTTTTGTAAGTTAAGGTTACCAAATAAGAAATTTTTGGAGATTGTTCATGTATAAAAAGAGGAGAATTTATGAAATTGAAAAGAAATAGAATGAGATTCATTGAATCAAAGTCATAGGATTGATTAAAGGTCATGAGTTAGATAGTTTTCTGAACATAGTTCAGTATTTTGAGAAA
>JANZLC010000200.1:24510252-24522515 GCA_026413385.1 Erythroxylum gracilipes
CTATACTCTTTATTTAATTTGATTAAATTGTTTTGTGTGTATTAATTTCGTGATTTTATTGTAGAACTCTACGAAAAAGTTTAAAGTTCTATTCAACCCCCCTTCTAGATCGTTTACAACAATAACACAAATTATATTAAATATAACCTTAGGTCTGAGTAGCAAAATTGATGCACTAAGGGAGATGGAGCATCAAATTATCTAATAGTTAGAGGATCGTTTAAAGGTGTATTTTATGGATATCCTAGAGTAGCTCGATGTCTTTAACCATCTTGTTTACGGGGATAGGAATGATAATGGAGGTCCTGTTAGGGAAGAACAAGCCCTAAGGCGCTTTATTTACGAACTCATTCCTACTTAACGTCAGAGGCAATCTATCTACGATAGCAAATCAGAGTCAGATGAGGAGTTCTTATATGATAAACCGCATAACCAAAGAAACTTTAACTATGGTTTCAAATTCTAAGCAAATATTTATATCTTTAACAAGGATTTTAGTACTGAAGGATTTCTTGACCAGATCGTAGACGTTAAGTGGTTCTTTGATTATTATGAGATCTTGAAAGAGAGGAAGGTAAAGTTGATATTTTGCAGGTTGAAGGCAACCACTTCTTGGTGGGAGAAGATTAAAGAAAGAACTATGGTCCATTTATAATTAAAAGGAAAATCAATGACAATGCCTTCATTGTTGAACTACCTCTATAGATAGATAAGATATCTCTAACCTTCAATGTTGCTAATCTCTCACCTTACTTTCATGATATGGAGGTTGGATATACTAATACCGACTCAAGGTTGAGTTATTTAACAAGCGAAGGTGAAAGATGAGGCATTTGAATTCATGGATAGATTAAGACATTCACTAACACATGTTCCCACCTTATCTTATCTAACATTCCTCTCTGCATATCTTTCTCTTTGAATATAATGGTATATTAACTAGCACGTAATCACACCTAATCTAACATCATTCTCTCCAAGATTTTTGAATAAATTTCTAGTTTATTTTATTTGTTTTTTATTTTAAACTTTAATTATCTCTTTTATTTCTTTCCTATTTTGTTTAGAAGTCTTCCTAAGATAAATTAAAGTTTCATATTTCTTCTATAAGTCCTCTTCCTAGGATAAATTAAAATTTCCTATTTCTTTTAAAAGTATTCGGAAGATGGATTAGAATTTCCTATTTTATTTAGAATTTTTCTAAGATGAATTAGGGATAATGTAAACCTATTTAAACAACCTTTGAGAGAGATTAACATAACTCTCTATCAATAAAATTTATTTTCTCTCTTCTATCTTACAATTCTTATATTAGAATTGTGTTTGTTCTGCTTTTTTATTGCTTCAAGAAAAGTTGTAGTTGTATGAGATAGAAAAAGAGAGAATGCGCTTGAAATAGTTCCATATTAGTTTTGGGTCACGGATGATCTCGAGTTCTAGTAAGCTTTTGTTGATGGGTCCATTTCCTGACATTGAAATTTTTGAGTTTGGTGTTGTACGTGTTTTCATTTGTTTTGTATCATCATAACAACAGAAGGCCTACAATCTTAGCACTAGTGACCCAATGAGCCCAAACCTTATAAAGGCACTGGTGCCTATAAATCATAAGAATTTTGAAAAAAAAAATGAACATAATCCATTATCTTCATGCTATTGTGACTTTTTTTTCCTCAAGTCAATTTGTAGCTAAAATTACAAAATACCTATTAATTACCTATTTTGTTAATTTTTGTTTAATGCAGATGATTTATGCTTCACTTTCTTGTGATCGAGTTTAACCAATAATTTTTAAATTAAGGTCAATTTAAAACAATTAAAATTTAAAGATTCAAATACTTTTAGGATAAAAATTTGAGAATTAACGAGTTTTTTCTTGAATTTTTAAAAAATTAAATTTGGATTATAGAAAGGCCAAAAAAACTCATTCAAAATCGATATTTATAAATAACTAATACTTTTTTCGATAATTATTTTAGATTAATTCATGTTCTTAAATTATATTATTATAAGAAAGTATATTTTTATTTTAAACAACTAAATTTGTTTTTATTTATAAATGTCCACATTTATTTAATGTATAATTGTTAAAATTTTAAAATAAATGTAGATTTTTTGTTGGGCTTAAATTTATAAACTTCCTCCAACCATGAAGTGTTTTTCAGGGAGCTAATTCACAGGATCAGACTACCTTTATACGTTTAGAGGCAAGCAAGAATACAGCTTATCCACTAGCACCAAGTGGAAGTTACACCAATTATGCATATGCATTTATCCTTTGTGGTGATAAACTAACAAATCACTATCGCTACCCTTTGTACCTCTTTTGTTGCCTTTGGTGGCTTAGTATATTTTCCTAAGATAAAAGATAATTGTGATTTCACTCATATTTTAAAATTTGGTTATGGTTTAATATGTTTTACTTATATTTAGATTAATAATCTTAATTAACCCTTTTTGATAACTTTTCGATCACATTTTCTTAACAAAAACTAATTTAAACCATAAAAATAAGTATAACAACCTTTCACAATACTAAATCAAAAATGATTTTTCATAATTGAGTCATATTAGATAATTAAATTATAAATAATTTTTCATAATGTATATAATGTGATTTGAGTTCAAAAAAGGACTGAAAATTTAAAATTTATTGAGTTCACAATAAGTATATCTGAGGTCTCTTTTTGATTAACCTTTTAATGGTAACATGAAGAAAAGGACCTGAGGATAGTCATTTGCTACAATTCTCATACATTATACACCTCCCTTATGGCTCCTAGCACTCTATTTGCTACCTCTGGTCCAAATAACCTTGGAAAGTTTGAGCCAAGATCAATCTCAATACTTTTGTTCTTCATCATATCATCCCTCTTCTTCAAATATGTTTTTTCCTCTTCTCCCACTTCTCTCCCACCACAAGCACAATGGTCCAGCCAGATTCTCAGAACTTCCTTTGCAACAGGATTTAAGTGACTCTTTATAATGTCCTCCATTTGACCTGACTCATCGGCCTTGACTTCTATTTGAATCAATATTGCAGTTGGCGAGAAGTAGTGTCGAAGATAAAGGGATGAAGAGACGTAAGGTTGAACCTCGGGAAGTTTTGCAAGCATTTGCCTGTGTGTATCCAACTGCGTGTTCTCATAGAAAGTTTGGAGGTAGTCCGGATGCATGACAAGATCCTTTCTTGGTGGTAAATCAAGGAGAAAGACAAGAGACGTTGGGCTGCCCTGGATTACCTCAGCTACAAAATTTGGTGCATCGGTTGAAAGATTCAGATAGGCTAAAAGGCTTGTTATGTTCAACGATGCACCTGTTGGTAGCTTGCAATGTAGCCAACTTCCCAATATGAAATCAACCTGAAACATGTCCAGCATTAGATCACTCTGTACTAATGTCAAGTAAATTGATGAGGAGCATTATTAACACTAATATTAATAGCCCCCTGAACTGATAACCAAGCAATACCTATGTTTGAATCATATTTAAGACAAATGTATGAAACATGAATCATGAGGCACACTTCATCCAATCCTTTGAAGTTGATAGCAACACAATCCAAAGGGGAATAATAGACCATTTATGGATGAACAGGCCAGCTTGCAGGGACATTAGCTCAAACATCAAAAAGAGGGGGATGGGGTAAGATGGTTTATACAAAAATTGATTTTATGGTATAGATGCTTATGACCAAGATCTATGGTAGAAAGAAATATAAGATGTTTGATCTATGGTAGAAAGAAATATAAGATGTTTACATTTCTTCATGATATTCGTAGTCTCGAAGACACAACAAAAGCCAATGAGACATCAGATAAGGAGGAAATAATAACGAAATAGAACTCAAACCCTATCCCACACCGTATAAATTTAAATATAGTTTTCCAGCACAGAGCATGTTTAGCAATCAGACCAACTATGTAATTCTTTTAAGGTCACGGTAAGACAAACTTGCATTGTTTGTTCATTTCAATTGTGCCCAAACCTGTTCCTAAAAAAACACACAACAATGCATGCCATGCACTCGGCGACAAGAAGCCCGAGGGAATGATAGCATGCTAACTTTAAATTCTTTCTTGCTGGACATAGCTTGGAACCACTAGATTTAAGTTTCCACAACCAACCAACCAAGCAACCACTATGAGGGTAGTATATTAGAAAACAACTCTGTAATCATGATTTAAAATAAAAACAAAAGCTGAATCACAGTTAGAGCCTACATATAATACAATTATAGAACTGGGATCGGCCAGCACAAAAGTAACCTACCGATCTCCTGCATCAATTAACCAACCCAACATGCACAACAACTTGTGGAACTGAAAAGGACATTTTGCAGAAGACGCAAAATTACAATAGTTCCACTTTACTTGGTGATTGCAATTGTTTTCTAAATTAGCGCAAGTTTTACTTTGCCTACAAGATCATCATAGCAAGAAGCACAATTAGCTACCACTACAAACAATAAATGCACTTACTAGCAAGGTTGAAAATGAAGACTGTCCAAACCCATAAGACTCAGATATCAAACAGTAACTCTACCACCAGAAACCATCTGTCCTGCTTCGATCAAGCAAAGCGCTTGATCGCTTTCAAAATGCCACTCAACAATTGAAAGAAACTACATAAACTAATAACCAATTGTATGTTTTCTGAACAGGAACCGATCAAAGTTCCAAGCTTCAGCAAGGGAATTTCAGAGAAAGAGACCAGAAATTACAAGGGATGACCCGTGACCCGATCTAATGTGAAGAGAAGCTTGGGCGGTCCCTTTTTCATTCTGACAGTACTGTGCATCAATTGGGAGACTACAAGGAAGAAGCTGCCAGCCAAGTCTATCTTCCACCATAGAAATAAGATCAATCATCATGTCCCTGTGCGGAGCCGACACAAATGGGTACTCCAAAAACTTGTCACGTCCACTGCCGTGCATCTCCATGGCCGGGGAAGAAGTGGCTCTGATATGGGGTTTTAAGGATCTTACCGTAGTTGAAGTTACAGGGGACGTAAAATGGGAAGGAAAGGAGAGTGATGTAGAGGGTAAAATGCTACAGAATCTGACAGCCATAAGTTCTCTGCTCATGAAGCCTCCACCGGTGATATTTTATGACTAGCAAAGTTACACGTCATAACGCTCTCTTTCAACTTAAACACAGTGCCTCTGTCTCTCTAGTCTCTACCGTCTCTTTCATGTGAACCGTGCACGTTTCTTACCGTAAATTTTAGCATAAAGAAGAATTGTTGAAGATTCTTTGCACCATGAACAGTTATTCTTTAACTTTAAATAAGAAAATGTCTCGACAACAACAATAAAAGCTGATTTGAACATCTCTAAACAATATTAATCCTTCTTAAGAGTTATGAATGGTCTCACACAAGCTTTACACATGTATAGTCTAACTATCTTATATAATAAGAGGGACAAGACTCAAGAGACCCATTTGCCTTTGATCTCCAAGCTCTTGGCTCTCCCCCGTACAAACATTATTGAAATAAAAGGAAATGCTAGTCATAACATTGAGATAGAAGAGCCCCCACACCCACTGCCGTCAAATCTTCAATTGCAAATCTTGATTTCCTTTGCTTGTGGCCCAGGCCCAGCCAACCTCATTTTCTCATCACGACCCCTCTTTTTCTTGTTCACGTCGCATTTCAAAAGAACACCGAACAGTTTCAGACTCTCTCCGTCGTCGTTTTCGTCATCGTCATCGTTATCCTCGTCGCCGCCATCATGGGTGGACCCAGAGCAGCTTCCTTGCCTCATGATGCGATCGATCTGATCGGGCCCCACATTCACGTACTTGGTCAAGAACGTTATCAACTCATCACACTGCTTCTTGGCTTGCGCCAGCTCCGAGCTCAGCACTTCGTTATCTTTCTTCAGCTTCTCGTTCTCGCCGGACAAACCCGCCAGTTGGGTCATAGTAGCCACGGTCTCCACCGATCCGGGGTTCTTGGAATCAGGTGAAGAAGTTGAAGTCGATGCCATGTCCTCGCCGGAATTTGAATGCGACGAACCGCCGCCGCCTCCTACATGCTTACTGGCACCATTTCCCTCGGACCGCATGGCTGCCTTCCGGCGACGGATTTCGGACAGAAGCTCTTTTTGTCCACGACGGAAATTCTCGTTGGCAAACTCCCACTTGTCGGGCACGATCTTTCTAAAGCCCTGTCAATTAAAAAAGTAAATGCTCCCTTCTCTAGTTAACCACCACGTTATTTGAATTTGATACTTCAACTTAAATTAAAAGAAAGTAATTTATGATAAAATCATTCTAATATAAACTTTCTTAATTAAATTAATATTTAACATTAAATTACATATTAAATAATTTAATTATATAATTAGGATACAAATTCTTAAAAAAAAGATATACTTGATTAATTTTTAATAAATTTTTATTAAAGTTATTTATAAATTTAAAAATTAAATTAATAATTGGAAAGTGAATTAACAGAAGATGTTAGTGTGAAATGATTAATAAAATTAAAAATAGCATTCAATTTAAAAAAAGTAAGTTTTCCAATTTAAAAAAAGAATTTATACATAAATTAGAAAAGAAAAAAAGGTTCATGATACTCGATTGTTCTGGGGTTTGGTTTGATCATAAATGGGCGATCTAGTTGGGTTGCCTTCGGTAAAAAAACCTATCTAACTCGAGGGGATTAGTTTAAATATAGATAACTTAAAAGAATCTTCCAATAAATGAGATCCTAGAAGTAGACTTATGAGGGATTTCTGTTTCTCCACGCAATTGGAAATTTCCTAGTCTAGTCTTAGTCTAATTTCATCTAGGAAAAGGAAAACACAGGCTAAGTGGGAGACTTTCCCATCTTATCGAACATCATCTTGTTGGATTTGCGTCGTGAAGCCCAACCAACATAGCCTTATAGCCCATTGACTATACTCTAAATCCCCCCTTTTGGTTTCATACACGAATACTTCCTTACAATAACAAGGATAAGGACATCAACTCATAAACAACTATGCAGTTGACTATACTACAACAAGAAGATTTAGTTAGCCACAAGAAGTGATTTCTATCATCTTTTTGTTTGACTTGGATGCATAATGTGTATCAAAAGGTCACACCTATTATCTAGGTTACGATTACCTATGGAGTTGATTATATAAAGATTAATATTATTTAAAATATTTTGTTAATTAATCGTAATAATCATATTAATTCTGTTATTTAATACTTTTTATTTTAAATCTTTTATAATATTAATCTTCGAATTAAATAGTTAAAAACCCTGAAACTTTCAATCAAACCATTAAATGTTTCTTAAATTCTCTCAGTTGCTCTGCTATATGTTATTAGATACGTCTTGATTTCCTACCAATGATCTCGTCGCTTGTTGTATCACTACATACAATTTTCCGTCCTAATAATACATGATTACCTAAATCCCACTCCAAGACACCGATGCCCCTCACCTACTGTTGGTTGCTCGGTTTAAACGTGCCTAGATTCGACCTTACAATCCTACCAACAACAAAGTCATGTATGCTAGTTACTATCTAACCATAATAGACCAAAGAGTCTTCAAACAATCGAGTCCTGAACTACCATCTCACCCACCAACGATTCTAATGCTAAACAGTGTGTTCGAATTCCAAGAAAGCAAGGAATTCATGACACAGTTGTGTAATTACCAAACTAACAACACAAACGGCAGTCCAAATTTTTTTTTTTTTTTGGGTAAATAACGGCAGTCCAAATTTGAACCATGACAAAATAGAAAAGAACATGACATAAACGTTGTAATATAGAGAGGCGAGGCGGTGGGACTTACATAGGTGTTGAGCTGGCGAACAAAGCTAGAGAAGTTGTTGTGCTTGAAATAGTTAGGAAGCAAATCCTTGGCAAAATCAGCAGTTTTCCAAACAACAAAAGTATTGCCAGTTTCGTTCCAGGATATCACATCGTCAGTGGTCGGATCATCCACCAACTGGTAAGTTTTCGCCAGAAACGGCGCCGGAACAGATCGTTGGGCCATCTTTCCCGATCTACCCTTCACCAGAAAAGGGGCCAAAACCAACCAAAACAAAGAAAAGAAACACAAACCTAACAACCAAAAGAAAAAGATACAAGGAATAGACCAAAATAAAAAAAGGAGAAACAAAGAAAATGAATGAAAAGGATTAGACGGCGGAACTAAAGAGCAAGAGAGCGGTGAGGAATTCCCAGCCCCAACAGTAGAACCCGGAAAGGAAACACTTTGAACTGACACGATTATAGTCACAGAGCATCTGATTATCTACTTCCATGGATGTTCAAAGAGAAGGGTTTGATGGTTGTTGCCAATAGAACACACAAGACAAAGAGACCATGACTTTAAAGGGGGGGTATTTCTCTTCCTCCTGCTTTCGTGTGCGAGACACTTATAATAAAAGAAAGTGTACAGTGCACAGAAAGCGACGTGGGGTTCTAGAAATTTTGAGAAACTAACACTACCGCTTACCATTATACAAAGCAAATATGACACCACCCCACTTAGCCTCTTTCAAAGGATAGCAATTTCTTTATCAAAAATTCAATACAGGAGAATATTCAACCGTATTACTGTTCTGTGGGGCCCGTGCTCTGATCTATTCTGTGAGCTGGGAAGCTTCGAATACGGTTCTCCCCCTTCTTTGCGTATGAACGCGTGGAACATCGGCTTCACATTTTTCCAAGGACAAAAGGCAGATGAAGAAGATGAAAACCCTTTTGCTCTCCTCTCCATTTTCTACACCTACCGTCCTCTTCCGATAAGCTTTTTCCAATAAGCTTTTCGTCTTGTCGACATTCTCGTTGATCTTTGTACCGATTTCTTCTTTCCTACTATACCCTTGTTGTAGAAAAGCAGTTTTCAACTTGATAGTAAATCATGTATTTAATGTATTGCTTTTAGTCAACTTGTTAGAAAGAATTTGGTTTTTTTGGTCTAGATTTGATTTCAAGTTTGTAGGTGTCAAGTTTTTGCCAACTTTGATTTCAACTTTTTATGCAAAGGACTAATCCAGTTGCTGTTCCCCTAATTGTGGTTAAGATGCCAACTAAATCAATTACAAAAGTTAACCGTGTGCTAATTTTTGATAACTTGGCACTCTTCTTGTCTTTTATCCCATCACTTCCAGAATGTTCGTGGTTGAGTAATCAACCTCCATTTTGCTTCCAGATATCAAAACCATCAATGAACATTGTTTTGATCGAGCTTTCCATAGATTTTTTGGTTAATAATTGTGCCTTATCTATACGTATGAGGTCAATTTCTTTTAACATCAAAATCTTCTTATATTTAAAGGTCCAGTGGTTAGTCACTCCCATGAACTTCCACTAGTTAGCCACTCCTATTTGGTATGTTAATAAGCTATAAAATTCTAAGATTTCTTCTAATTTTATTAAAAATAATTATTCACAATCTAATTGGTTTTTCTCAATTAATGGCTAATTATTCAAGGATCTAAAATATTGTTAACTTTTTTATTTAATCTTATAAAGTTGAACAATTATTAATTGTATTTATCAGTTTTTCAATAATTTATTAGTTAAGTTAGATAAAGGTAGTAAAGTAAATTCAATAAATAATACAAATCAATGAGTCGAAGTTCAAGAGAAAAATAGATTTTAATTAAAGTGGATCGGACTCATATCGGAAATGTGATAGGAAAACTTGATATAGAAGTTATATATAAAAGTTAAGATCTTCTACAATTGCTCGTATCATTCATAAGTATACGGATTCTCTGACTCGTTAAGAGCGGGTACATATTGAGAAAACTATAGAAAGACGTTAATCATGTGTCTGAACGATTCTCATGAAAGTCCCAAAAGATTAGAACTTGTTTTAGATACGGAAACTACTTCAAAAGTTAAGATGGAATTAAAATTAGGTATTTCACGTTTCTTTTATTTTTAACTCTTTCATATATGATTCGAGACACATAATAAGATATATGTTACGTGTCACAAAAATTAGCCAATATCCTAATTGTAAATCAACGTGTTGAAATAAAAAAACAAGGGCCCAGCTCGTAAGGATGAATTCATGTGGCAATTATATGTTTAAATTCCTATGTATATAAGTTTTACGAATTTCATAAAGAATCCCCCCGAAAAGGAGGAAAAAAAATTTCCCTCCATGGCAATAAAGGCATAAACTAGAATGAAAGACATAGTAACTCGGGTTAATGGCGGGTTAGTCTTTTCCCAGCCAGTCATTTTGACAAAAACGAGGGGAAAGAAAGATGGATGAGAATGAGGGTCAAGTCAATTGAGATAATATTGACAGTTCTGGTTCAACTCCAGAAATTCAATTATGGCGAATAGTAGAATCGCCTTTGATTTATAAGCTGAATCAAATTTCTTTTCATGTTAAATTCTATGGACTTCGATCTATTACGTTAAATTTTATATAAATCGTATTGCATTTTTATATATTTAACTGGACATGGAAGAACTGAATCTTATATTTAAAAACAAAGCACCCCAGTTTATTGGTTTAAGAATAATTATGAATTTCAACTATTTTGATGCACTAAATACTATTTTATATATTCACTGAATGCGCTATGAAAATTTGGCAGTGATCATACAATATACATAGATTCTAAACACGCGTTTGTTTCGGAGACAGCGACCAAATGTCTCTTATTCTCTGCTTTTGGGAAAGACAAAAAATTATCTCGGTAGCTCGGAGACAGATGACAAAACTTGCGAGACAGCAACCAAACACGTTCTAAAAGTAGGATTTTTGTGTTCTGTGCGCTGTCCCTAGTGACGGGGACAACAACCAAACGTTGGGTAATTGACCTGTTTAATGTTAATGGAACAATTTGCATTCGTGAATAATTCACATTCTTTAATTGTCAAAACTCCACATCTTAGTTTATATCATTTTGTTAGTACAGAGAAATACGAACACAAGAAAACATAAACAAGAGTCAAAACTAGCATGATATAAAATTTCTATTGACCAATTCAAACATTACTAACCACATCTTATCAAGAATAAATTCTTCGTAGCACATCCAAAATGAAGAACTTAACTATGTTGGTTATTCACATTGGAGAGTCGCTTACATTCATTCCAATGATATTATCCAACCAAATTTTTTTTTACGTTTTTTAATGTTTATTCTTCTAAAAAATGATTATATGAAATAATCGACATACACACGTGAAATGTTAAGCTTTAAATAAATTTAATGAATAATAAATGTCGAAATAAAATATAAAATGACTAATCCAGCTTAAATTGTCTTTTTTAGCACTCTCTTTCTCTAAATTATCCCATGCTAACGAGAATGACAAATATATTATTGCAAGAAGTTTGAATTTTGTTTATTAGGAATCAGAGGAAATTCTATGGTGCTAGGACAAAAGGGACATGTACTTGGAGTTAAATCAAAGCTTTTGAATATTTAATTAGTGTGGTTGATTCGTTCAAACTTCAACTACTATATCTATATATCGATACATGTAAATTGTCAAAAAACTCGTACACACTAGTTCTAAAGGAAGATTTATACCCCTGTATCTTATAGTTCAAATGAGGATTTAAGGAATTATTCTTTGAAATCTACTGATGAATTACAGAAAAGAAAATGTATATAGACTGTAACAGCTAACAGTATAACTTGGTATTCGGTACTGTGGAAGAATTATTTCTTATTTAAGCTTAAGAGGTCGAGGCGTATAAAATTGAAGGTCCAGACTCGAGGTCATATTTTTCACTAGACAATGGATTAATACCATTAAGATAGTTTTTCAAGTGATACTGTTTTCCAAGCTTCGGAGGTTTCTGCCGCAAATTCTTCAATACCTTGGTATTCTTATTGTAAGACATAATGATGCTTTAGTTATGTATCCCAAACGTAAAAGGGTAAAAAAAGAAAAAAGTGAAAAATATATAATTTCTATTCCACAATTTTAAATGAGCTTTTCGAAACTGAAACGAGAGTAAATTTACCATTGTCTTCACGGGAACTCCTCACCGAAATATGGTCAACGTTTTTCTACAGTTTTCTCAAAATGTAAGCTCTCTTAACGAGTCAGAGAATCCTTATGCTTACGATTTATATGAGCAACTGTAAGAGATTTTAAACTTTATATATAGCTTTCATATCAGGCTTTCCTATCACAGACTCAATATAGGTCCGGTTTGTTGAATATTGGCTCAACTTCTCAAAGTCAAAAATTGAAACTTGCAAAGTCAAAAAATTGAGGATACTTTTGGTGATCAACAATGGTGGCTTCAACAATGGAGGCTTC
>JANZLC010000200.1:24545550-24556647 GCA_026413385.1 Erythroxylum gracilipes
AATTTCAGCAATTTCAACTTTTTAAATAGTCACTTAAATCAAATCTTAATTAAATTATTGATTCACTAAATATTGTTCGTCTCTAAATGACATATAAGAGAAGATAAATTACATATATTCACTTTTTACCTTATTTCTAAATTAATGAATGATTATGACAATTTTAAGTGAAACAATTTTAAAACAAAAAGTAATAGCAAAAAAGGGTAGAAAAATAATCTTCAATCTACGTTCACTTCCTGACCTTTATTTAGGATTTACTATCTTCTTTCAATAGATAAAGAGGAACTCTCTTTACAACATCTTAGTGATAGGTGAAGAGAAACCTTTATAATGTCTTGATTTATTACGAGTGAAGAGTAATCCTCTACAAATTTTGTTCAAAGTCAAGAAGAATCTTCATGATGTATATCTTAAATAATTTTCTAAATTACAATAGTTGCACATTTATATAACTCAAAAACTCCTTTCTTTACCCATACCAATAAACAAAGAGTGACTATATGTTAGACAATGCATACACTCATTAAATAATCTCTCTAACTTCTCAAGACTCTTAAAAACTATATTGTATGCTCAAGATCCTTCTATTCAAACAACTCAAAATAGTCACCAAAAAAAAAAAAAATCAAAATAGCAACCCAATGTATCCATGCCCTTTCTCCCGCCGTAAGCTGAAAACTAGTTCAAACAACATTTGTCCCAAGCAACATTTGAAGGATAGTTAAAGCCATTCGAGGAAACTCAATAAAATTTTTAATTAAATAGTTGATTTTTATTTATAAACAGTTCTATAAAATTCTATACATTCTAAAATATTTAAATATATTTATTTAACACTTATTAATTTGAAAAAATTTTATTTTCAAAATAATTTGATTTATTAAATTAGTTTTAAAATTAATTTATATATGTTTTCTATTTTTGTTTTGATTTTTTATTTTAATAGTTTATTAAACCTTAAATTTGAGTTTTTTTAACTTTTTTGTCGTGATATAATTTTATTATTAACTAATATTAAAATATAATTAATATAAATGAAAATAAAAAATCAAAACATAAATTAGAAAACATAAATGCAACTATTTTGTTTTTAAGAATTTGAGAACAAAGGAAATAGAACCAAACAAGCTTGAAATTGTGGGATGGATTTACACAAGTTCTTTATTAGGGGCCTTAGGTCACATAAATCTTTAAAGACTAAGCATCTGAATTTCTTTAATTTCAGCAATTTCAACTTTTTAAATAGTCACTTAAATCAAATCTTAATTAAATTATTGATTCACTAAATATTGTTGGTCTCTGAATGACATATAAGAGAAGATAAATTACATATGTTCACTTTTTACCTTATTTCTAAACTAATGAATGATTACGACAATTTTACAAGAAACAATTTTAAAACAAAAAGTAATAGCAAAAAAGGGTAGAAAAACAATCTTCAATCTACGTTCACTTCCTGACCTCTACTTAGGATTTACTATCTTCTTTCAATAGATAAAGAGGAACTCTCTTTACAACATCTTAGTAATAGGTGAAGAGAAACCTTTATAATGTCTTGATTTATTACGAGTGAAGAGTAATCCTCTACAAATTTTGTTAAAATTCAAGAAGAATCTTCATGATGTATATCTTAAATAATTTTCTAAATTACAATAATTGCACATTTATATAACTCAAAAACTCCTTTCTTTACCCACACCAGTAAACAATGAGTGACTATATGTTAGACAATGCACACACTCATTAAATAATCTCTCTAACTTCTCAAGACTCTTAAAAACTCTATTGTATGTTCAAGATCCTTCTCTTCAAACAACTTAAAATAGTCACCAAAAAACAAAAACTATTCATTACAATGATAAGTAACATTAATATTTATTGACCAATGTAGTCACAAATTCATTATACATGTTATCAAAGACACTAATTGATCATACTGTTATATTGGTGACCCGTCTATCTAAAATTCTAATATTAGTTTCTTAAATCCCTATATTAGTTGATCAACTTTCCTAAAACAAGTTTTTTCTAATTTAAACTTCTTTCAAAGATTAAAGCACACTTCTTTGACAAAAACTATTCTAAAAAGCTTTCAAAAAGTATTTTAATGCATCAAAAGACTTTTCTTTAAAACCTTCCAAAGTTTCTTCTTAATTATGACAAAGTACATGCAATATCTCCTAAATACAAATGCAATACGTTCACAAGAAGGCTTACAATAATTTATTACTATTGATGTTTTTAATTCCTCCTTGTTTTCTCTTTATTTGGATTTTTTTAATAAAGTTCTCTTATGTTGTATATATGCTCTGCTATACTCATTTTCTTCATCCTTTGATTGCTCAAATAATTTATTTAGTTTTTTTACTCACTCTTCCCTTTCATTGAACTTAATCTTTCATATACTAATTGATTCCATTATAACAGAGCTGCTAATATCATCAAAAGTAAATTCATTAATAGCAATATATTTTGTTTGTTAAAACTATGGGTTAGGACTTTACATGTCTAACAATATCCTCTTATTTAATAATGACAGGATATTTATTGATATTAAAAAATAAAAAGCATTGAGTAAATATGTTAAAATTATTTGTAATGCATGCTCTCCCTTAATTCATGCATCATTAATGATCCAAATTTTGTATCACCATTCTATCCTCCTTTTATCAACATTAAAAAAGAAGTATATAATATATAAAGTTATAAGCATCAAAGAGGGAAAAAAAACTTTTCTCTCTCCCTTTTAAATATTTTGTCATATAGAAAAAGTTTTTATCAAGGTATTTATAAAACTAAAGATAGTAGAGCTAATTATGTATCATCTGGATACTTGTTATAATCAAAGTATAAGCATATTTATTAGTCTCTATATGTTGTTTATTGTATAAATCTTATTTTAAAAGATATTGGTGGTATGAATCATATTTATAATCTTCCTTCACATGCATGTAAGCTCATAATTTTTGTATATAATCATATTTCTTTTTTTCTTAGTTAAGAAAGCAAGAAGATTGGGTTGAGATCACGTATCCTACTGCTATTAGGTTTATAATTATATTTGTTACTTTTAAAATTTTTGCGTTAACATAAATAACTACTTCAAAAATTAATGGCAAATAAACATTTTTCAAGTCATAAGTTATCAAAGAGTGTAAAAAGAAAAGAAGCTTGTGCTATTATTCTAGTAATAAATTTTGGGATGCCTGCTTAATCATTATGAAGATTATGGCTCCGCCTATAAAGTTGTTGAGGATTATTAGCTCAGATGAGAAACCATCTTTAAATTATATATATGATGGTATATATAGAGCTTGCAAAAAAAATATGAGTCTTTCTAAAGGGAATAGGAAATTGTACAAACCTTATATAAATATTCTTGACCGGCGATGAGATAAGCATCTCACTCAACTTAGTATCTTTTTTTCTTAATCTTTTTTGCTTATGTAGTGGAGACACATGTATTAATGATGGTCTCTTTGATGTGATTGAATGAAAATATATTTTCTCTATTAAAGAGCAATCACAGGCGACAAATGAAATTGAATTGTATCGTGAAGGTTTAGGGAGTTTTGTTAAATCATCTACAAAAAGAGAACTTATGATTAAAAAAAAGCACCTTGGTAAGTTTCTTTTACTTTTATTTCATCACTTACTTTTTAATAATATATATTTTATTCGTCATAAATATTAATTTAAAATTCAAATGAGTGGTGGAGATATTTTGGTGAAAATGCTCTAATATTGATAAAACTCGTTATTAAATTACTCAGTTAAACAATTTCTTTATTAGGTTATGAACGTAATTGGAGCTTTTTTGAATGTATTCATACAAATAAACAAAATCGGTTAGAAAATCAAAAACTCAATGACATTTTTTATGTTACTTATAATTTGAGAATGAAAAAGAGGTGTTTTATTGATTTGTTTTTATTTTTGTTAATATTATTGATTTAATAATTTCTTTATTATGTATTCAGAGCTTTTAGTAAGAAGAGAACGTATTATTTAATTGATATTGATTGTATTGACTCTACTGATTTGGATTGAAGAAAATAATCATCGCCTAATCTTGATTATAATAAACTGAAAAAGGCAATTTATGAAGAAAATGCATTTCTCACAGCGAATGAATTAACGACATATACTATTCATCATTTCATATCTTATTTTGATCATATTTAACTTAAATGTATAATATATTACAATTTTACAATTGGTAAAAATTTCATACATATCTAATTTGTAATTTATTTAAAAGCAGTAGAAGAAGTTGATGTAGATACATTAGATGAAAGACGTGGTTTACAAGTCTTTATATAGCGTTGCAGAATTGGAAATTTTTGACGATAATGAGATACAACCTCCTTAAAAAATTCAATTTTGATTTTGACTATTATTTTAAGTTTTATGTTAGATCCAAATTTAGTTTTAATTATTAGATTTGATTTATTATTAGTTCATTATAAAATAATAGACACTGGTGTATTCTTTTTATTTCAATAAAATATTTTATTTACTTATTCTTACAAATTTTACTTCTTGTTTACTACAAACTGGTTTTGTATCAGTTTAATACCTACTAAACCTTTAAACCTTAAACATTTCCTTTAACGGATTCGATGTTCAGTTTGGTTTTTAACATATTGATAATTGCTAACTTATATAAGATTATTATATGTCAAATATCATGAGTATTTTGACACATTAAATTTTTTTAAAGAACATTTCTATTAAATGTAGAAAAAAAGTGCATTGCCTTACTATTTAATGAAATGAGTCTAATGTCATTCATATTTAACTAACTATTCTTCATAATCTCCCATAAATCAAATCTTTGCCATGAAAAATACTTTTATCTTTAGTTTTCTAAAACAAGTAATAATTTCTATTGAAAATAAAGCAATATTAATATCTTGACCCTCTTATCTGAAAAAATGAATCCAATAGTGCTATAGGAAACTTTGTTCAAATTTTTATAAAAATTTATGTGCAATGAATAAGAATAAGACTCGCTTTAATAATTATTGTTAGTCTTAGGATGGTATACTAGAGAAGGGTGAATTATGTATATTTACTTTTTAACTTATTTTGAACTAATGAAAGATTGTGACAAATTCATATGAAATAATTATAAAAAATACAATAATAGTAAAAAGAGTGTTAGGAAAGAGAGAAAATTGATTTATAGTGGTTCAGTCAAACAACCATTGACCTACATCCACTCACCAA
Source organism: Erythroxylum gracilipes (assembly GCA_026413385.1). Classification (NCBI taxonomy): domain Eukaryota; kingdom Viridiplantae; phylum Streptophyta; class Magnoliopsida; order Malpighiales; family Erythroxylaceae; genus Erythroxylum; species Erythroxylum gracilipes. The sequence continues at coordinate 24,550,786 of JANZLC010000200.1, forward strand.
GCTCTAATTAAAGATTCAATAATTTATTCCTCTTATAGCTGAAGAGGAACCTTCTATATAATATCTTCTTTGCTACAGGTGAAGAGAAACCCTTATATGTCTTGATTTTTTGTAAATAAAGAGTAATCATTTATAAATATTGTTTAAGATGAAGAAGAACCTTTAATAGATACATCTCAAGAAAGTTCCCAAATTGCAATAATTACGTAACTACTTAACTTAAAATCTCCCTTTCTTGCTCATATTGATGAATTAATGTTAAAAATATATTATGTAAACTGTTCATTCACTAAAATACTCTCTTTAGTCTATCATAACTCTTAGAAACTCTCTTTTATATCTAATATCCTTTTCATAATTCATATGTGATGTATTTATACACAAAATAACCTAAAATAGTATTAAAAATAAAAACTAATGGTTGCAACAACTAGTCATAGTAATAATGGTTAACCAATTTGGTACATTGGTCTACTAATATAGTCATAATCTTATGATACATATTATGAATAGATACTGATTAATGACACTATTGTACTGGTCGATCAGTCTATTCAAATTGTAACATTGTTCACCTAAATCTGTACATTAGTTAACTAAATTTCCTTTAAATTTTTTTGAACTTTTCAAGTTGTTTCAAAGATCAAAACCCACTTTTTTTGACAAAAATTTAATCCATAAACATTTCAAATTTTTCTTAAAAGTTATTGTATTAAGAGGGGTTTCTTTAAAATCTTTTAAAATTTCTCTTGATTATGAAAAATTATATGTCATATGCCTTAAGTACCAATGGTCGCACAATGATTGAGGTCCTATTTCATTTACCAAGATAAAGTTATAATAATTATTTTTTAAAACTTTATGTTTGTAATTATCCCTTGTTCTTGGTTCTTCACTTGAATTTCCTTAAAGCTCTCTTAAGTTGCATACTTGCCTAGCTATGCTCTTTGTCTTCATCCTTTAATTTCCCTAATGATTCATTGGGCTTCTTTACACATTTTTGCCTTCTATTGAATATGATCTTTCATATATTGTTTGATTTCATTATAATGAATCTATTAATATCAACAAAACAAAAATGAAAGTAATTTGTCTGTTGTCATCAAAACTTTGGGTTAAGACTTCACTTAGTCCAACAATCATCTCCTTTTTAAAGATGGTAAAATTGGTGATATCTAAGAACATAAATGGTATTAGGCATGCTCCATATATGTTAAGTCAATATTTAATATATATTTCCTTTTAATTTATTTATCATGAACGATCCATATTCAATATCACCATTCACTTTCCCTTTAAAAACATTAAAAATGGTATATAGTATGTAGAGTTAGGGTGAAAGACATGAACATGCCATATAGTTTAAATAAATTCAGAAAACCTTAATCTTTAAAATTCTTAAAAAAGTCTTTCTAATTTATACCTTTCCAAAAAATCTCTGACATACCTAATATAAATACCTTCTTTAACTTCTGTTCTAATAGACTAAATATCTCCTATTATTGACTTTCATTAGTAAAACTAATGAAGAATCTTACGTAATAAACTACGAACATATAGACTAATCATTTTTGCTAGTATGTCATCCTAACCATATTATTAACCTGATTTGGACCATAAGTAAACCTAACCCACCCAACCCAATTAGATTAAACCTAATTTGTTTACAAATTTTAATTTGGCAACCACCCAAAATTTTTCCTAATTTTATCTGTGAATTCCTCTTTAAGAATTTGCAAGTTGTATTTCTCCATATTTTGAGTCTGACAAGATCCATTTTCAACTGCCAAGATTAATCTTCTAACAAGATCCATCTTTTAATGGCATCACTTTTTCGAGTTTGTAGGTTTCTTGACATTTAGGTTGTAGCTAGATGAGTTAGGTAGGTGGTGGGAGGTTGCAAGAATGTAATATCATGAAGCCAAAGTTCAAAAACTAATCAAAGGTACTTATCTCTTGAGTTTTTCACTTGGGATTGATATGCTACTCATTAATATTTATTTTTTTAAACTTTTTCTTGCTAATGTATATTAGGATATATCTTCTGAAAAATGATAAATGAAAGTAAAGAGTAGTGAAGTGAAATGAGTGAAAGTTCAAATAGTACATTACATAGTAAGTAGTAAGTGCAAAATTTATAAGCTTTATATTTTTATAAATATAAATGCTTATTTTACCACATTGTTGTAATAGAGAATATTTTTTGGGATTATGGATATAGGTGCAAGAATCTCTAACATAAACATGATCAACACTTAAATTTCTAATCTTTTTATCTATAATCTGCACTACGAAAAATATATTACATTTTTATTGGTTTTGGTTTATGGCTTTGAAAATGAAAAATCATCTCAGATCTGCAATCATTATGCATTTCATAAAGATATAACCATCCAATAAACAATGCTACTTATCACCAAATTAGTTCATTAGGTCCCACTTTATATCACTTCCTCCTTCTGAAACTATAATTTAATTTTGGTAATTTAAACAACTGAAATATAAACTATGTAGTACCTAAAAATGGATCATAATAACATCATTATAGTTCATAGGTTATTTTATTTTAGGAAAAAAGAAAGTGATCATTGGTATAAGTTAACCTTGATGATTTTATTGCATATTTAGTATCACATGTTTCATTGTGATCAACTGATTGATCTATGCATTTAAAATGTCCCACTAAGTAGAAATCAAAGTTTTTGTGCCTTAAATTATATTTATTGCTTATCTTTGTGTCTTTTAGCTTCCTTTCTTCTTGAATCCATATCTTTTGCTAGTTTGGTTATATGCCCCATTTGGGTCTTCACTCTTTTTCAAACTTAGCATATATTTAAGCTTTTAATCCCTGGAATTCATTATCATAGTCCATCTTTACTCCTTTTTAATGTCAATAAAACTTGGAAATTTTTAGTGTTAACTTTTGGTTCATTTTAATAGTCAATATATACTAGATGTTAATAATTTTTATACAAAAACTATAATTGCAAGATTAATTTTCCTTCTCTTTATCTGTTAAAATAATTAGAAATGCCAGCCATTGGCAATTTTTCTTCTTCTCTACTATTTTTTTAATCCAGGTATACATTATGATTACTTTTCATCAGTCTTTTAGGTTTAATAATGACAATTTTAAAGTGTTAATGCATGTGAATGTTTCCCATATCTTAGAACTTAAGTAAATGTTTATTTTTTCCAAAGATGAATATTCTCTAACTTTGTAAAACTTCCCATACCATTGAGATATTATGTTGGTTTTAGTTAAACACTTCACTATTTGTAATTGGTTTAAGTTTGAAGTTATCTTTTTAAAGATTGGTTGAAGTTTTAGTTAAACAATGCACTATCTTTTTTTTTATCTTTCTTATTTGATAAACTTTAAAACTAAGTATCAATTTTGGCATAGTGGAACCTTCAAATTTACCCCTACCATGCACTATAAAGGAGGAGAAATGTATAAATTTGGGGTAGAGCTGGATTATTTGACCATGATGTAGGCCATTTACACAATAATAGAATTAGTCTATAAAGAGGTTGCAGATTTCAGTTATAATTTCCTTATCACTCTTTTGATAATGACATTAGAGACCTAAGAAGTGAGTTATATAGCATTAATATGATCAAATTATTTTAAAAGAATGACTATGACATTGTGGAGGTATTTATGAACAACATTAAATGTCCCTTATTAACACATAACAAAAGATGCTTAAGAAAGGACAAACATATTGATTATGAGGATGTAGAAAGTTAACAAGCTTATTTTAGAGTGGGAGAACAATCTGCTTGTACTTCTGATGAAGTTTATGCAATCACAAATGATGTAAAGGAAAGTGATTAAGATAATCCAACATATGAGGGTGATAGAAAATCACTTAGTGACTTTGATGATTCTAGTTCATTTAATTATAAGAACATATTTGATAAGATGGTTAGTGAAAAGGCTATTAAAGAAGTTAATAAGGTTTTTTTATAGAGGTGAAGAAGATGTTCTAATAAATAATATTGAATAAGTATGAAAATCTAAATGAGTTTAAGAGTATGGATAATCGTCCAAATAAACAAGAGAGAAGAAGGCCTAGGTTCTTAGAATTTATAGTGGATACTAATATGATGAGCCCAATTGGTTTAAAGGTTGGTGTATTATTTTATTCAGTTAATGCATTTAGAAAAGATCTAGTCCAATACTTATTAAAAAGGATTTTGATTATTTATATATGAAGAATGAGAATTTTAGAGTAACCGCTATTTGTAAAAGGATATGGATGGAGATCTATACTTCTTCAACACAATATGGTTTTGTATTTTAAATCAATACATATCATTCTACTCATGAGCGTGGTCAAGAATACCATTAAAGAAAATGTGAGGCATTTTGGATTGCAAAGCAATAAATCCTTAGAGATAACCATATATGGGATATTAGTGGGTTTAAGGCTGCACTTTTAAGAGATTTTAAGCTTAAGACTATAGACAATAAGAAATATAATGCAAAGAACTTTCTATTAAATCTATTAATATGTGAAGAATACAAGAAACTTAAGACATTAAGAAGCTATTAATTAGATATATCAAAGGACAACCTAAGTAGTTTTTCTTATAAACAAGTATTTAGGAGGATTATCTGATTTCACATACATATGCTTGGATGCATGTAAAAAGGATTTCTTAGTTACTAGTAGACTTGTCAAATGTATTAGTGGTTGTCACTTAAAAGATATGTATGCAGGGCCATTACTATTGGTCTAGATGTAGATAATAATATGCTTCCATGCTTGTGGATTATAGTTAGAATTGATAATCAAGTATTGTGAAGTTTCTTGAATATGTACAAGAAAACATTAGAGACTACAAGGATTGTAATTGAGTTTTCATTTTCATTAACAAAAGGTAAATTTTTTGGTTTATCTTATCTTATGAAGGGTCATTATATTTTATGTTGTTAACTACATTTCTTTTATAAACATTGACTAAGTACATAAACAACTTTAATATTGTTTCTTTGTAACATGTCTTTAATGTTGACATGGATGGTGTCAAACATAGATATTATGTTATACATATCTATGTATACCTTCAAACCATATTTAACATAATTAAAACTGTAAAGGGTATAATGCGGAATGTAATAAGGATATATACCTTTAATGGTTTCAGTAGGTATATGGGTGTTTCATTTTACTGTATATGAATTTAATTAATGACATGCTTATGGTATTTAATGTATATGATTGTTTGAAGCATACTTACTTTGACTTTTTAACTTAAACAGGTACATGAAACCATTAGAGGCATACTTATAATGTTGGACTAAAATGTGATATGTTATTGAACAATTATTGTAAAAGCTTCAATGTATATTTAGATGATGGTATGGACAAACCAATTATCATAATACTTGTTAGACTTACAATGATAAATAGATTAATAAGAAAATAATGGAGAAACATAATCAGTTTATTTCATAGGATAAAAAAAAAAATCTTAAGAGTAGTATAAGTATTTTGCCAACAATTGGATTCTATATTATACTGGTAGGAGCCTTTTGAAGTGGAGCATATGAATTTTCCAAAATGTGTTAATTTGGGCAACAATACTTACATATTTATGAAATGTAATTTGAGTGGAATCCGTTTCTGTTGACCCCCGAATCCTTTTTGACTGAATAAGTATGAATTTTCAAATTTTATTTTGAGGTTTAGATTAAATTGTGGTTTGTAGGAAGATTTTGTTTAAATAAATGGAATAAGATGTATTAATTTGAGAAATTAAGTTTAAGTTAGAATATAGTGTGGTGTAGGTAAGAATTGAAGAAGAAAATATGGCTAAGGGTACTATAGGAAGTTCACATAAGGTTAAGAG
>JANZLC010000200.1:24562326-24573088 GCA_026413385.1 Erythroxylum gracilipes
AACAGTACCTTATATACGATGTGGATGCTAGGTTTAGGTTTTTACGTGGGTCTTTGTGTCTGCATGGGAGATTAACTTCCTGATGGGCCATGGACATAAGAAAATGGGCCTAGGCCTAGCACAGCCGACCCAACCAAAGTTGACCAATTTAACCCCCATGGGAGACAACCCTGGGTTATCAGCTACAACTATCTCATATACATATGAGTAGGATAGCCTAGGTCTTTTTAGAACTTTTTGGGCATAACAAGTTTTTGGTGTGGTTGTCAAGGAGGTGTTTAGTGTTTTAAGCTTGAATTAATTTTGATTGTTTTTATCTGCTAAAGTTTCATTGATTGTTTCGTTTGTTTATGCATACATTTTTTTCGTGTTATTTCATTAAGTTGTTTTATTAATTTTCTTATTAATTCACTACTGTTTTTATTTTGTTTATATGAGGAAGAAGGTCTCAGGAAGGTGAATTTGCTCCCTTTATTGACAACATACATCAGATAAGAGAACTTCCAAAGGACTTTAAAGACAATCTCAAGGGACACAAACCAGAAGATCAAGAGATGGTTGAAAGGTAGCCAGTGATGAAGGAGTATGCTAGACCGGTAATCGGTACTTCCACTTCGTGCATACGATTGGGAGAGACAACTAGGAGCTATGAATTGAAGAGTATCCACTATAACATGTTGCCATCATTCTATGGGGTTCCTAATGAAGACCTTTAAACTTCATTTGGGAATTTTATACCACTCTCCAGAAATTCCCGTTGGATGGCCTAGATGAAGATCAACTCAAGATGAGGTGCTTCCTATACACATTAAAGGATTGGGCTAAGGCATAGCTAACAGCCCTTCCACCCGGTTCATTGACTACATGGGAAGAGGTGTACAACAAGTTCATGGGAAAGTTTTATTCCCACTAGAAGACTTTTGAGTTGTAGACAAAGATAGCCACCTTCACTCAGATGGAGGGAAAGCCATCCCATTAGGCATGGGAACGCTTTAAACTCCTGCGCATTCAGTGTCCACGCCATTATTTTCCACTCCATATGCAGAACCTATTCTTTTATGATGGATTGACACAATAATGTCAGTATACAGTAGACAATGCAGAAGGAGGAGTAGTGGGAGAGAAGATGGTCGAAGAAACATATGAGATCTTCAAAATGTTAGGGGCCAATTCTCAACAAAAGAGCATAAGGGGAAGAAGAGCTAGAGTTCATGAAGTGAGCTCGAATCAAGAATTGGTTATGCAGTTAGCTGAGTTAACGAGGCATGTGAAGATGCTAACTATAAGGCTACCCGAAAACGTTCCAAATTAAGAGGTATATGGTATATGAAAAACTTGTGGTCATGGAGCTAACGTTTGTTTAAATTCTTGTGAGCCTTTTGCAAATGGGGAGGAATAAGTGAACTCACTCAACGGTTTTCAACCAAGGGCGTAAAATGATCCATACTTAAACACCTATAATCCTAGTTAGAGAAACCACCCTAATTCTTCATGGAAGACCATTAATCCACCAATACAACCCCAACAAAAATACCAAAATTTCCAGAGGTCGAATTATTACTAAGGGCAATCCTCACTTCAAAACCCACTAAGCAAGCATTCTTTAGAGGAAAGCTTCAATGCGTTTATTCAAGTCACAACTCAAAATCAAGAAATGAACAATAAGAGGTTCAATTCTTTAGAGGCATTTGTGAAGAGGATTGAGATCCAAGTAGGGAAACTAGTGGCTCAATTGCACAACAATCAAAAAGGGAAGTTGCCCAGTCAACCTAAGCAAGCATAAGCAGTCACTATTTTGAGAATTGATAAGGTAATCAATAAGTATGATGAGATCCCTTCTAATCTTTTTGGTGTAGGTAATCAAGACAAGGAGAGCCTCCCCAACAAAGAAAGTAAGCAGAATGGAGGAAGCAATAGGCACGATAGCTCTTCAAGTCATGTTCAAAAGGATGAAAAACTGGGGAATGCAATTGACTGTAATGAAGGGCCAAGATTACATAAGTTGACTAATCCTTATAGACCACCGATCCCATATCCGAGTAGCCTTAAGGAATCGAAACAAGATAAGCAATTGTCTAATCTTTATAATATGTTTTCCAAAGTTTATATTAACCTCCCTTTATTAGGTGTGATCAGAAACATTCCAGCTTATATGAAGTTCTTCAAAGAACTAAGCACCAAGAAATGGAAGTTCGAGCTAACGAGAAGGTGATAGTTTCAGAGGTTGCAAGTGCAGTAGATCTATAGCAGTAATTACCCCCAAATTGAAGGATCCAGGGAGTTTTCTTGTACAAGTATCAATGGTAATGGTGATGAGGCTAAGGGTATGCTTGACCTTGGGGTGAATATAAACCTTATGCCTCAATTTATTTATGAGAAACTGGATCTAGGACAATTAAGACCAATCAATATGTGCCTACAATTAGCTAATACGTCAATCCATTATCTGAAAGGAATAATGGAAGATTTGTTGGTGAAGGTTAGCGGATTGATTATTCTTGTGGACTTTGTGGTCTTAGATATGGGGGAGGTTAAACAACAAGGGAAGGAGCACGCCATACTCTTAGGGACGCCTTTTATGGCCACTACTAATACCTTGATTGATGTGAAGAACGGAAAGTTGAGCATGACTATTTTAAGAGAAACAATAGAATTCTCAATCTTTAATGTTGAACATGTTCCTACAACTACTGTTGATGAAGAATGCTCTCATGTTGATCAATTTAATCCTGTAGACTTTGATTTTGTGTTGCAAGAAGAACAAGAAAAGAAGTTGAGCTTAGTGAGGGAGATTGATAAGTGCTGTCAATTGCTGGATGATGCAACTGCATGAGAGGTTGGAAAATTTTTGAAGAAGAAGACCCGTGAAAAGAAGGCAATGGGGGAATCGATCACTTTGGATGATCCACCTTGAGTGTAACGGTTGAGGTGTCTAGCTAAAAGACATTAAAGAAGCACTAAATGGGAGGCAACCCATATCATTTCTGTTTTGTCTTTCAATTTAGTTGGTTGTTATTTCTTTTAATGAAACTTGACTTAATCTATTTGTTGTGTGCACAGGCCTTCTTTTCAATCCTTTCTATTTGTTTTCCCCATAGCTATCTCCACTCCTCAGTTTTAGATGCCATGCTTATTGTCATGGTTCATGCCGCATTGATAACCACCACACGTTTGTACAATATTTCTTTCCCTATTATTTTTATTCCTCATACTGCTTACAGTTTAATTTCTTTTAGTCTTTAATGTTTTTCCTCGTTCGTGTTAATCTTTTTCTTTTTCCCTAGACCCCTTTTTTACTTTTTTGTGTCACATTAGGAATAGTGTGATGTTTAAGTGTGAGGAGTGTATTAATTGTGTATTGTGTGTTTGTTTTCCTATTTATTATTTAAAGATGCGTGATCATTAAATGAAAAATGCATAATAGAGTGAATGAGTATACTTGCATGCTTATACTGATTAACTTGGATTTAGATTGAAAGGACATTAGCTTGTTGTGAGATTAAACATCAATTTCGAGTATTCTTTGTTGAGAGTGTTCTTTCATGATTAAGGAACTCAAGAACTTGCTTGCAAATACTTGTTGAGATCATATAATCTTATGTAAACATTGAAATGATGAAGGCAATTAGGATTTACCCTATTAGCTTAAAAAGCCACCATAATGTCACCCTTAGTGAGCCCCCTTGAGTTTAAATAAATTCGTTTCTTTCTTTAAGCCCAAAATATGAGCCTTGAACTTGATTGTATATCCATTTCATTACACCTACCATAAGGGCAAGTTGAGCATTTGAAAAGGTATAATTGGGTATAGGGAAGAAGTATGGGGGAATCATAGCTTATAGATTGCTTTTGAGTTAGGGATGGGTATGGTTATAGTAATTTCTCTCCTCTATATTTTTCTTCCCTTAATTTCCTTATTTAAAATGAATAAATAAATAATAAAAAAGAGAAAGATACTAAAAAAGAAAAAGAAAGAAAAGAAAAGAAAAAATGAATGGAAAAGAAAAAAAATGAGTGGAAAAGAAACAAATGAATGAGAAGATGACCATAAAATGAAAGAAGAGGAGAGACGTAAAAATGAGGAGTGCTAACTTTATTACGTGAGAGGAAAGAATTGAGTGTTTTATTTGTCATTTTTATGAATTACTTTGAATGCTCAATTAGCTCTGTGGTTTTAAACTACAATTTTCCTTTTTTCCTACCTTTACCCCGGCGCCATTACAACCGAAATAAAGACCTTTGGATTGATGTTTGTGTTTGATATGAGTGGTAGAGATTGGATTAGTAAGCAAGTCTATGGTAGATACCTTACATGAAATGAACGATGAGTGAATTTACTACCTTTGAATGCTAGAGAGGATGGAGGGTGGGGGGTGAGTGTCTATCACACTTGTTGATGGTTCTTTGAATTGAAGTGCTTGTTGATTTTTGTTAAATATGTGAAGAATTTCTTGTTCACAGAGTATTATAAGTTTCAAGTTCTTAGATTGTGTTTATTGGAATGATCGTTGATTTCTTTGACTATTATTTTTAAAATTGTTATTTTCATTGTTTATTCCTTTATAGTCTAGCGCTCTTTATTATGCTTAAGAACAAGCATAGTTTAAATGTGGGGGAATTATTGTATCTAATTTCTATTGCTTTTAATTGCTTTCATATATTGATTTTGGTTACAAATCCTTATGTTTTGGTCCAATGTGGCATTAATTGAGTGAAAATGGTGTGAATATTGCATGAATGTTAATTGGGTTATTTTGTGAATTTTGCATTAAAACACCAAAGTCACATAATTTTTGCATTAAATGTTATGCGCAGTGGTGACTTGGTAAGTCACCACCATGCAAGGTGGTGATTTTATGTCATACCTGTGACTCCCCGTGCATGAGTGTGTGCATGGGGATGTCACACCATTGACTTACCATGCATGTCCGTGAGAAGTTTAAACATTAATTCTGGCTTTAATATGTGGCAGCTCAAGGCGTTAAGGCATGCGACCCTAAACTTAAAGAGAGTCTAATAAAAAGGAAGAGAGGGTGGCGGCTGAGGAGAATCATCTTTCATTCACTGTTTTATTGATTCACTCACACAGAGACATAGACATGGGAGGCACAAGGAGATAAAAAAGAAGAAGATAAACAGAAGAGAGAAACAGAAAAAAGAAAACAAAGTGAGTCGGGATGAAGAGCAAAACAGTAGAGAGGTGGAAGCTTGGGAGAGCCCGAAAGCTAGAGTTGGAGCTGAATCCCATTCAACTTGAGCAAATATTCTTTTGGGGAAGAAGTTGAAGCAGAAAGCGAGAGCCAAAGCTGAAAGCTTGAGAGGGATTGGAGATCTCCACAACCCTTCATCCGAATGTTTTGTTTGCCTATTCTATTTCTTGTTTGTTGCTTTGTTTCTTTCATTTTACTATCTGTTATTAGCTGACTTATACTTTTATTAGTTTAGCCGACTGTTATTTGTTCATTTTGATAATCCATTCGGTATTCATTGTTTTATTATTGCTTTAATACGTTTGTTGACAGTAACATGTGGTTAAAGTGCTTATTGATGATGAATTTGGTGATATCCATGATGGGCTGATCTCTTTTCTTGAGAATTAATGTAGCTATTTATTTGAATATGCATGATTGGGTTATAGATATGTTGTCATATTTATTGCTATGGTTTTTGAACTGAATGGATGTAATAGAATGGCCAAACTTTGCATCATTTTAATGTTAAATAGATGAAGTTAAATACGGATCAAGAAACCATGGACATTTAGGTTAAGAACTAGAAATATATTAACTTAAGTGGTAATTGGTAGTCAGGTTTTCATTATTAATTCAGATAGTAACTTGCTGAATACGAAAGTTAGACTAGTTCATTATTCGAATCGATTTAGAACCTAACTATTAGTTTTAGTAAGACAACTATCCAATCATTTTCCTTTAATCATACATAGGAGATTAAATTAGTGAAATTAATTCGCAAGAGTTTTTCCACTTCGATTAATCATGTCTTTGCTCCCAATTGATTCCTTCTACTTTTCAATTTAATTTCGTAATTTTCCTTAAAAGCTTTCACTCAACAATCGGGATGTAATGTTTAGGAATGCATTTTTTTATTTCTATTTTTAATTCAAACTCAATTTAAGTTGACCTATTTCACCTTCGTGGGAGATGAGCTTGGGTTATCAGCTACAACTATCTCGTATACTTGCGAGTGGATAGCCTAGGTCTTTTTAGAACTTTTTGGGCATAACATCTATCTTGGATTAAGTTAGTTAGGTTCGATAGGTTAGGTTTATTATTAGTTCAGGCTAAGTTAATAATATGGGTAAGATATCCTATTAGTAAAAAATTATTGGTAAACATGTTCATACTTTTTCATATAAGATTTACATTAGCTTTTTTAGTAGTAGTCAACAATATGGGTTTTGTTAAAAAAATATAGTACAAGGACTTTTTAAAATAATTTTAAAGATTAAAGGAATTTTTTTCAAAATAACTTAAATCATTGGGGAGGTTTTTATCTTTTCTCTTATAAGGTTATAAGCTCAAGAAAAAGAATCAATAACTTCTCTCTCCCCTTATTCAAAAGTTTTATCATGTGAGCAAAGTTCTCATCAAGATATTTATAAACCAAAGAGCAATTCGTATAATACACATGTACCAGTTCTAGACATCCTTTTTTTTTCTTTCTCTAGGTACATGTAATAATGCTCTCTTCCCCTACATATGCAATTTTAGCCAATACTCTCAAATATTACCAATATGAGAGAAAGTAGTTATCTCATTTCATTTATCATCAGTATCCTTTTCTTCGTCAATTTAACTATTGATCTCTTAATACCACTCAGTTTATTCATTGAAATAATACAGTTATTTGTAAATTTTTATTTGGTACAATCTTATATAATTTGTTTCTTACCAAATCCAACCTAATTTAAATATTACTTTAATAAGACATAAAATCCTTTCAAATCTTGAAATCCCTTTAAAAATGTGTTTTCAGATAAGGTAGCCTATCACGAACACAGTTTGAGTCACATTTACACTGTTTCTTTTCATAATAGAATATGGGTATAAACACACATATATTACAAGGCGTGTTCTTCATTTTATCTATTTGTATGTGAATACGAGTATTGACACACCTGTTTTCTACGTCATGTACTTTGCTACATCTATCCTTACATGAACATTGTACTAACATGCTTGTATTTTAGATTATATCCTTCTTCAAAAAAATCCTTCATCATTTCAACATCCATGTTTTCACTTTTAATTTAGAGAATATGTCATCACCCACAACAGTGAACTAGGCTATATTCACTCAAAGACTTTTAAGAAAGTATTTTGTTAAATACTATAAAAGTGCTTGTTAATATATATAAGTCATAGATAATAGTCATTACACTGTGTTATGTATAAATAATACCAAACAACTAAGAAGTGAACAACTCATAACTAAGCTTAACAACTATACTCATAAGTGTTTGTAAAAGGCTTAGTCATGTGATGCATCTTATGATCTGTTTGCTCTCTAGATTACGATTCATAGTTCACAAAACCCAAGTTACTAATAATTGTAAAGGTCACACAACAACTTTATCTATTGTAATGACACCTAACATTAGACCTGGTACTGGGTTGACCCAACTTGGGTTCGTCTAGGCTCGAGCTTGACTTGAAATTTTATTTTTGGGTTTAGTTTTGATCCAATATCTGATCAAAATTGAGGACTTGGGTGGCCTGAAGCTTAATTGGTTAATATCAAGCCTAATTATTTTTTAATTTAAAGTTTAAAAATGATGTTGCATTATCAAGCAGAGCTTATGCCCGAGCTACTTGACTTGGTTCTGCCCAATGTCCAAAATTTTTATATAAAAATGATATCATTTTTACGTGAAAATTTTGTGTTTCAGGCTAGGCCAGATCAGATTGGGCAGTTCGAGCTCAAGCTTAGCTCGAAACCCTAAAATGAAAAGAAAATTGAGCCTAACCCAAAATCTGATCAACTAGGGTCAAACCCATTGGCTTTAAATCATAACAGGTTAGGCCAAATAGAGCCTAGGCTAAAATGTTATCTTTACTCCTAAAAGTATTTTAAAAATCCAAAACTTGAGTTTCAAGCTAGGCCAGATCAGATTGGGCAGTTCGAGCTCGAGCTTAGCTCGAAACCCTAAAATGAAAAGAAAATTGAGCCTAACCCAAAATCTGATCAATTAGGGTCAAACTCATTGGCTTTAAATCATACCAGGTTAGGCCAAATAGAGCCTAGGCTAAAATGTTATCCTCACTCCTAAAAGTTTTTAAAAAATCCAAAACCCATTAAACTTAAGTTGAATTCGTTTAACTTCAAATCAGACCAAGCCAGGCCAAATCTAGCCTGAGGTACAATGTCATCCCTACATAACATATAATGGAAAATCTATCTTCTAATGATTCTTTTTCTTGTAGTCATTTAAATAAGATAACGTGTATTCTAAAACTCTTTAAAAGTTTAAAATAAATTTTCTTGGTATAGATAAACTCTAAATACTAAACTAAAAAGTTTTGAAATGAGAGATTATAAGAAGATATTTGATGTGTTACTATGTCCATTTTAAAAGTTAGAAAATATATGGAAATTCGAGTATTATGGGGTACCTCAAAATTATACCTATTACAACTAATTATAACCTTATGTACATGAAAAAAGTGTAGGTGGAAGATAATAAAAAATATGATTATTTGCATTTTTGTTTTTGCATTATTTATCATATCTTATACTAAATCAATTAGTCTATCTAATATTAATATTATTTATTTCATAAGTATTTTATTCAATAAAATGCATTAAATTATAGTATAATATTAAATCATGCTGTATCATAATTTGTTAAATGTCACACTCACCATTTATAAGGGTTAAAATTGGACCTTAACATTACATAACAAATCAAATTTAAAAAGAGTCATTCAAAGAAAATATATTGTTATCATTAATAAATTTCAAAAATAATTATCATTCTAGACCTAATTTGTTCTAACTTGACTAATTATATGTTTTTATTGTAGACGGAAATGGTAATAGGATGAGGTAGGATGGACTCACCCTTGCCTCCGTTAGTTTAATCTATTAGTCTGTCTAAGATAATGTTATTTTAGTTTGATTTTCAAAACACGTCCGTATAGCAAATCATTGGAATTTCTAACATTAGACTTTATTTGATATTTAATCCGTAAAAAAGAAAATTTTCCAAATGGGGAAATAGTTGATTAGGAGTCCTCATTGTTACTGGTGGTCGGTTGACTGTTCAATTAGATGGGAATAGGCCCGGATTGAGCTGTAAATGATTACAATGGTCAATTTTGGACTTGAAGTCGTAAGTTTGAATTTGTTTGTTAGTATTGGCATGTTTGAAATTTTAGTGATTATTTTAATGTGAAAGGAGTATCTACTACATCAGTAATTGAATTGAACTACATAATAATAATAGTTTATGTAAAATAAAATATAATACAAATTTTATATATCTTACCCTAATAAATTTAATTAAACTCTAATTTATAAGATAACTTAAATGTAACTTCATATTCTTTAAATAAACTTCATTCTTATTCAGTAACACTTGAGCATCAAATGCTTATCCTTCACCGTCCTGTCCTGTCTTCCAATCTCAAGCTTTAATTTCTCCAAAGCGGCATATGAGTTAGTAATCGCACTCCGGGCTCGAAAATGAAATTCTTCCTACTGGTTTCTCCCCAGTTAATTCGCTGTTGAGCGCTAAAGAGCACCGAAGAATGAAGATGACTCTCTCACAGACTGCTGTCTTCCTCGAACGTTTCAATATCCTTATAAACAACATCTGTACAAGAGATGAAAATGGTTGTGTACCATTTAAAGCAATTTGTTTGGTCTGTCATGAAGTTGACTACTTGTATTGTCACAGACCTAACTTAACAAACTTAGCTCAGGATCCGTAGCTAGCTTTTCACTGGTAGTAGGGTACAGCGGTACCACCTGGTTTTCAATATTGCTTTACATTACATCATTACATGTGACTCATCTTCTGCTCTAAAGAGGAACTCACATCCGGTAAATCAGGTTCACCAACACCTCAAGTTTAACGAAAGTTGCAGATAGAAAGTCGTCAACTCCTTTATCTGTG
Organism: Erythroxylum gracilipes; assembly: GCA_026413385.1. Taxonomy (NCBI): domain Eukaryota; kingdom Viridiplantae; phylum Streptophyta; class Magnoliopsida; order Malpighiales; family Erythroxylaceae; genus Erythroxylum; species Erythroxylum gracilipes. The sequence continues at coordinate 24,572,465 of JANZLC010000200.1, forward strand.
GACGTGTTTATGTCTCGTAAGACATAAGAAAGTCAAGTGATTTAACGTGATTTGTTGTATATTTGTCTGCGCTAATCATGGCTACTTTTTTAGTGGGACAATTTCATCAAAAGTTTGACTGGAAGCGGCTCACCTATCAGAATCTCAGCGTAACATGTCGACATGCGGTGGACTTAGAGCCTTATAATGTAATAGTGCAGGGTTTAAACTGTGCTTCCGGTTGCAATATTACGGCAAAATAATTATTTGTAATTTATTGTACCTATAATTATATTATTTGTAATTATCTTATCACAGCCTAGCTCACATTCTGTATTTTAAAATTTTAATTATATGTATAAGTAAATTTTTTATTATGATGACGGACTGTAATTTACAGAATGTGCATTTGATCATTCTTATCTCTCAACTCATGTTTTTTATGATAATAATATCTATTATTATTAATATTTATATTCTTTATTATGTTAGTAATTTAATATGTCAAAGAATCAAGTGATATATAAAAGATTGAATTTAATAAAAAAAGTATAGTAACTTAAAGAGTAATTGAATTTATTTGAACAATTAAAAGATGAACAAAATAATTAAAGTGAAGTACAAATATAATTTAACTAAAAAATT
>JANZLC010000200.1:24577760-24599345 GCA_026413385.1 Erythroxylum gracilipes
TTGAAATTTTTAATTGAATGGTTTAGATATTGTTATTGAAATTTAAAATAAATGTTAGAAGTTAGATATTTAACCTAAATTAGTTATGTACTAGTAACAAATATAATAAGTAAAGATAAAACTATGAATAATTTGATTAATAAATTATTGTAACATTTAAAATTTATCTAATATGTTTAAAAGAAAATTATTAGTATATTAAAAAAGATGTGTGTAGAGATTTGCACATGAAAAGTAAAGAGAATCTAATCAATTCAGAGAGCTTCAATGAAATAACCCATTGACAAAATTTAGATATTTGGAACTATAATTCAAACTCATCCTATATTAATTCATTGATAAACCCAACTTTAAGAATGTAACAACCAAATACAACTAATAAGAAAATGTATTAGTGATAGAGATTAACAATACTGAAATTTAGATTAACAATACTTAAAATTTAAAGCCACAAACTGAAGTTCATACCACAAACAAGTTTCAGTTGGTGCAGGCCAGTTACATTAAAAATGCAACAAGTTCAAATGGGAGGTTCAAACCATAAATAAATATCCAAATTAAACCAAGCACACAAAAACCTAGTAAATAACAAAACTCAATTACCTCAACCGACACATAAAAGAAGTCATCGAAGCACGTGAAGGAAGAAGATGACAAAGCTAGAGTCAGCTGACGGCCAAAGAAGATAACCAAAATAAAGAAAAGAAGACAATGACAATCAAAGCAGTACACAAAACACAGTAACAAACAAAACTCAACGATGTCGTAAAAAACAATCAAAGAATAAAATGTTACCTCTTCGGACGATTAAATGAAGACGACGATGATGACATGCAATGGGTGAGCGACGAGGAGGAGAAAAGATGGTTAACTATACATGAAAACAAAATATCATCCTTAAATGATATGTTGTACATCTTCAATTTCTCACTTTTATTAAAAAAAGATAGGAAATCCTAAAAGCTAGAATAGAGTTCCAATTGATAGAATCAAAAGCTTTGAAATAAATAATCTAAATATTGTAACTTTAGTTAAGTGTTTTCTTATAGTAGTTTATAGACTTAGATCATCTCATCATGATTTAAAAACATAAAAATTTAACAAATTACCTCATAATCATGCTATATATTCTCATATTAGCATAAATGAGTGATGCAACACCTAATATTAAGTATCTGTAAAATGGCAATTTAGAACTAATATTATATTTCAACACTAAATCAAAAACAGAAACCCGAGCTCTAAAATTCCATTTCCATAAATCCCTCAAATTCAATCTCCTCCACAAACAACCGAAGATGATTAAAGGAAATCACCATCACAATGTCACCAATAAAAAACACAAAACACAAATCACCATCCCAACTGCATAATGACACAAGAAACAAAAGCCTACACAATGAAAGTAGTACACAAAACCCAAATACAAAAGTGTCACCATAAAATTAGATGGACCACTTACCTCAACCGATGATTAAACAAAGACGACGACAATGTCGGGCGATGGAAGAAGACAACAAAAGCCATCGAATAGGAAGACATCAAGGACAAAAATAACAGATGCAAGGCCACCGAAGTCACCGAAAAATGAAAGAATTGAAAATGAAACAACCGAAAACTTTAATCGTGGAGGAGAAAACGAAAGAAACAAAAACCCAGAGAATAGTACGGGGGGCTTCGGGCGTTAGGTTTTTATAATTATCAAATGACGTTGTTTTACAATAAATTTAAGAACACTGCCGACATCGTTTGAATTTACTGACAAAAAATTAATCCATCCGTAAATGTCGTCGCTGATTTATCCCAACAAACCTTACCACCAAATGACGTCTTTTACATTTTATTAAAAATGTTGCAGTTGAAGCAAACGACGATGTTTAACTTTCAATTTTACCGACGAAATATATTTCCGTCGGTAAACGATGACACTTATTTTGCCGCCTATCATTCGCGTCTTTTTTACCGACGGTGATTCCTATTCTATTGCCATATTCCATCGCAAAAATTATAAGGATAATTTTCCTCCATCTTTATCGACGAATATTTTATCCATTGCAAATTACCATTTCTTACAACAATTTCACCGACGGAATTTGTTTTTTTGTCTATAATTTTCTACGGTATTATTTCCATCAGTAATAGTTCGTAGCAATCGGTAATTTTCTTGTAGTGTTATTTAGTTTGCTTAACAAGTATTTGAGTTAATTCTAGGTATAAATAGGTTATTTGTGAGTTATGAAAATAATCTTTAGCAATCTAAGAAGAGCTTGGAAAGCTTCGAGAGAGTTTCAAATAGCCTAACCGAAGGTATATGGATAATTAGTCAAAAGTTTATAAAAACTAGTTGTTGCAACGATCAATTTAGTTTGTTTATTTATCGATCATTTGAGCTAATTTTAATTATAAATAGATTATATATGAGTTGTAAAACAATGTTTAACACTATAAGAGAACTTTGAAAAGAGTTTGATTTTATTCATGTACTAGTGAGTATGGTATGAATCTTTAATGCATTAAGTAATTAAGTAAAGAACTCTTATATTTGAGTAACTGAAATTCAATTAAGGGAGTAATTGAATTGTTAAAATTCTTCTTCAATTAAGGGAGTAATTGAATAAAATATATGTATAAATTTCTTTGCTTAAAGAAAAAAATTTGTACCAAAGACTTCTCTTTGTTTAATGAAGAAGATAATAGTACATTTTTAAGTGAAATTTAAGTCATAAACATAATCAAGAATTATTTAGTTGAATTATTATTTTAAACTCAATTTTATTATTATTATGATTATTTTATTAATGTTATTGATCAAATTTTCATTTAAAAATGGTAAACAATTTATTTTTCAATTTTTTAAATAATTTAAAATACAAAAATACATAACAAATGCAAAAGATTAAACTACCCTCTCATTCTATGCTATTCAACATTAAAAACAAGCCTTCTTGTTTCATAATCCTCAGTCCCTGTATATGATGGATAAGAAAATTATTCCATGTACAAAGTGGCAAGTGAGCTTTCACTTCAATTGATGGGAAAATTTCAACTTGTTTCTTCATCTCAGCTTTAAGTTTATCCAAAGCAAGTGTGGAAGAATCCAAGTTGAAGAATTTTGACAGTCACCAACTTCCTTTAATCTTCATGATGATAAGACCATTGAAGAACTTTTCAAGTCCTCTTGTAATCCTTGCAGTGCAAGGTGTCTGTTCCAAGTACTCTTTGCAAAGTAAAGGCGATAAAAACAAACTTCTAAAACAGCACTTTATTCTATTCTTATTGCACGCACGCTTCTCATTATTCTTAGTCTTAGAAAGAGAGGCCCGTCTATCTATTTCTATGTATAGCTTTAGCCTCATTCCCATTCTTTACTTAGCCTATGCATCAATCCGTCCAAAGAGAAAGGGAAAGAATCATGAGATGAGAACATATAGAAAGTGAACCCTGTGCACGAGGGGACGCGAACCTGCTTTTAAATCCCACGTGGGTAGTGCTAAATGACTAGTCAGACAAAAAATATTAGCTTCAAGATTACACCATTGAAATATCATGGATGGCCTAGGCATCCACTCGCAAGATGTTCTCTTATTAGTGTTCCGATAGCGACCGTGGAGAGTCCCCATGTTCTCACGTGTATATCGTTCATCGCCAACGAAAGCTTGCTTCTTTTACTATGTAATTTTAAGAATCATCCATTGCCCTATTCTCACTACCAATACCACTACAATTCTATAGCTATAATGCTATTGTTTATAGACTATGAACTTTTCTTTAATGGTCTAGTTGGGTTTGAATAATTATTCATAGTGAAGGAAATTAGTACATGTATACTTTATTTCAGAGATTGATTGAGAGGAAACACATTATTTTTAGCAACCATATAAAGAAATGAAGATATCTATAGAAGATAAAAGTCTTCCATTCCATAATACATATAGATAAATATTAAATTGAACTTGTTCAAACATATAATATATAGTTGTCAAGATAGAATATGTGATGTAAGACTATCCTCTTAGATAAATAAGATTTTTTTATTTATCACCTAAGTAATTAACACAAATATTTGAACTCTTAATGTTAAAATTTTAAAATTATTATAATTTTTAAAATTCTAAGAATTGGAATTTTCAATCAATTATTAAAAATTAAGCACATCATAAAACCCTTTTAACCCAACCAAATCAATGTTTAAATTGGTGACATCAATGCAACAAATTATGTAGTGAATCCCAATCCATCAATTCTTTAAATCCCACCTAGAGTAGGCTTTAAGGACCCGTGCATGATGATTCCTACGAAGAATAACCGAACGCACATAATAAAACGTATTTGTTTAGGAGAGTGGATGAAGCACATGCAATGGTGTATCATTCTCTCTCGTATTTAACAAAGCCTATTAGATCCATCTCCTTTAATGCGAGAGTCTATAAAATAGTAGAAGAAGTAGGTAAGATCGGTCCTTACCCTACAAAAATGCATTTATTTTGATAGCATGCATTCCCATATAATTGTGACTTTCCATTTTTTTAATTATCATCATAATCACCTGTCAACAGTTCAAATTATATCCCTCTCTTTAATTCCAGTCTATGCTAAAGGCTAGATCCTAAATTAAAGTATGAAATCAAATTGGATTCGTTCCGTTCATTCTTCAACGTCATCCTGATGCCACTGTTAATATTGAATTGATATGATATATTATAAAAAGTGGTAAAATGAGTCCTGTCCTGTATTTTAAAAACATGCGTAGGATCTCTCTTTATTTTCCGGAAATCTGTTCACTTGCGAGAAAAAGGTATCTGCTTCTTTAATTTGAACACTTATGCGAAGAAAGAATATGCTGCTGTTTAATTAGAGGTCTAGCTAGATCGACCAAAGCATTTTTAGATTTTAGAAGGGACAAGAATATGCTGCTATGCACTTTCCACTATAGGCTACAAAATGGCTACGTGATCTCTATATGGATACTTTATAGACCAAGTTTTAAATTTTTACACAAGAATATTGTGCTCCTGTTCCTTAGATTTTCGTGCATATGGAAGATCGCATCGCACTGTTATCTTCTAGTTCTGGTTCCACAATAAGTGTCCATATCCCACAATCTCCTTTCCTCCCATATATAACTCAGATATATATTTGATAAATTTAGAATTTCAAGTATTAGAGATTTTTTGAGAAATGCCATGATCAATTGATGCACCCCTAAAAGGCAATATATGAGTGCCAATGCTGGTATCAATCAACTTCGATATAATTATTTCCATATATAGATTTTGTAGCCTTTTTCTATTCTGTACTTTTAAGTTGTGCGTTTGGTGATAATTTAATTAGCTGTTTTCGCACAGGGACAGGGTAAGACTCGAATATTTCTAGGAATTTCTTCTTTCCTTATGCTTTTCCCACCGAATACCAATAAATGGGTTATCTTATCTGTAAAAGCTTTCTTATTATAATGAATTTATAGATTGACTAGGAAAAGCAAAGCATAATACGGGAGGGTTGAGAAAGACAAAGAAGCAATGCATGGTTGCCTATTACCACCTCCTGGGAAAACATTTGGTCGATTTTACTGGGCCCCTGCACTGCCTTGTTGTTTCAACACATTATGCGCAACATAGGTTCCTCATTACTTAAGCCATCGGCTGACAATTTGCGAGACTTTTGTTGCCACTAACATGGGTTAGCTAAGTAACAATCCTTTATATATTGATTAGTTCAAACTTCGTTGTCAGCTTCCCCCGAATAAAAGAAATAGGTATGGGGGTCGAGAGATCTCAATCACACGGTGAAAGGTGGGGCTTAAGATACATTGTTTGCAATAAGCATGAAGTTTGAATCAAATTAACAAATTCAGGGCTAAGTTTGCCAATATACCTGTCGGTCTGTTTCCTTCGCGGTAGGTGTGGAGAATGCGAACACTCCGCTGACGACTGAGTAAGTATGTAGTGGGGTTAATCACTCCTATTAAACACGACATAGTCCTGCTCCTTAAATATGCTAATAACGTACAAGAACTAGATTATATTCCTCAAACATAAGTTCTATATTTCATACAGGATATAAGTCTTGGCTTTTTAGGGTTGCATGATTCATTTACGGTTCTGATGATTAATGGACACGAGTTGTTATGCTTATCAGTGAATTTAAAACTCAGTAAGTACATCTTTTGCCTCTTTTTATGCCAAAGGTATCGATTATAATATCTATTAAGCAAATCATTATCCTCGAAAATTTACTTTAATCCTTTTAACCCTTTATACATTCAACTCATGATCATCGAATTATTTATAATTTAATCCGATGGTCACTTTCTTAAAAGCTGCTTAACGAGGCTAATTACTACATTTTTGTCCCTCTATAATTTTCCCTAGTGCTTCATCTTTTATATTAAAGCATGAAATCATGTTCACTGCTTGGAATTGTGTTTTCCGAAACAGTACGCTGTATCTTAAAATAACGTTATTCATTTCAGACTATAATATAGTACTAAAATGGAATTATGGATTACAAAGAAATATAATTACTGATTTATGCAACAATTTATTTTTAGTTGTAACAAAAATATTTGTTCAGTTAAAGATTAATCATGAACAATATTTTATAGAATCTACAATTATTATTTTTCAAATACATATTGAATAAATTATTAATTACATATAATAATTTATAAATTATATGTTTTAGTTAAATTACTTAATAAGTTGATAATTTAAAATTATATGACCTATTTAACTTAATTGACTTTATAAATTCAATATATCTTCACTATTAATTAGTCTTAAATGAATTATAATTTCTTTTATTCGAATCTATAACCCCTTTTGTACAAATTAGTTGAGAAATTTTGTATCGTGCAATTCATTATTGCTAGACAATCCGAAACCCATGTGACTTCTGTTTCATTTATAACCATCCATTCCCTACGTGTATGGCTTTCCTGATTCACCAGGTCAATTAATATGGAAAATCTACAAGTCATTAGACATTTCGACAAGGTGTTTCATTGATAAATATGCCATTAATGAACGTGTCTAATACTACCAAATTGGGAGTGTTATGAACTAGTATCTAATCATTGATTCCGACAAATAATTGAAGATAAACGGAGACACATTAGGCAAGCCATGTCATTACCGTGTCCACGGGGATCGATTTGGTTGATTCATCACTTGGCCCCACGTTGCCAATTGATTCTGAATACAATACAAGGGCATCCTCCATTAACTTCCAATCCTCCAAACCAAATTGGTTCCACATTATCACAACCGTGGGTGACATTTCCTAGACTTTAGTAGCTTATTGTAGGAGATCAGTGACATTGCTAGTTGGGTCCAAAGAATTGGAATCCTTACAAGCCTGCGGATCTAATCCACCTTTGTAGTTGTGATGTGGAGTCAGGGACCCTTCTTAGCTTGTTGGTCCCATCAATTTTTTTCCACACATTGACGAAGCTACCATCTTTTTCACGTGGAGAACTTGCCATATTGATTGGAAAAAACGTACTATCCACAGCTTAATTAATGTGTTGTATAGACCCCCCATTCGCACTTAAAAAGTCCAACAAGGTAGACTTTTTTGAGAGAGGTACGAGTGGTGTATAAGTTTAGCTAGTACTGGCCCTTTGTCTTTGAATAGAATGGTAAAGTCCAAGTCAAGGAAATCTAATTAAACCTCTTCTTAATCTCAATTAATATAATCCCCCTGAGATTTTATGGATTCGAGCGATAGTCTGAAAAACTAACCGTTAAATTTCTGTTAGATATTACAACTACAAGAAACAACAATCGTAAACTTCGAGATGAACTAATGTTAAACAATGTATACCAGTTATTTACGTAAGATTCTTTTATTTTTCTTTTCAAAACCAACAAGATTGGATTCATTTGTTAATGGTTTGCCATGCACGTAATTAATACCCCTTTGAGCACAAGCCAGCCATTGCTGTGATTGTCTAATGACAATAAATATCCATTAATGAATACGTAAATAAATCTGATATGTACATTAAATGATCAACTCAGTCAATTGAGTCAATAAGAGCTCAAATTTGGCCTTGACGAAACAAAAAGGGTTGTGAGCTGTGAGTCTGTGACCAATTTCGAAAGCGACCAGCTTATATTTACATTGGCCGACGATGGTTGCCAAAAAGTTGCCCGCAAATGAGATCGGGGCAAGTAAGAGACGGCGGGGGAAGTACAGAGAGATTATGCGATTAGTGCAAGAGTTTTGGCCTTCGAGTGGTCGAAAGACTAAAGGTCACAAGGACAATATTAAAATCCCATACCTAATCCTATTTAATTTTTGGGTAATATCAGTGTACAATAATCCAGTTAAAAGTAAAAAGGGTTAGGCTGGCCTAACTTTCTTTTGCCAGAATTGGGTTATGGAGATTTATGAGGAGAATTCGAGATTGGATGACTTTAGCTGATCATGCCAAATAATTAATGTTATTCAAGATTTAAATTTGTTTGTAAGGCCAAAACCAAAATTTCACTATCAAACGTGACGTTACTTGCTTATGACACCTTTCCTATTTGCACACTAAATGCCGTTCAAGATTTAAATTTCCGAAAGAAAAATTAAATCCGGCCTAGCCTCACCTTTACTGTTTAGAACTTTCTCATATAAAACAACTATTCGGAGTTAAACTTAAACATGGAATAAATTTAAGTAGATTCTTTGGTGGTTGCCACAATTATACGACTAGTTTGTACATTGTCCTCACAACAACTTTAATTATTATACTTGAATTATAATTAACTCTTAGGGGTGGTCAGGGTGCCATTTATGACCGTCTTACGTTCAATTCCTTGACAAGGCTCTCGCTAAGCAATGGGGGAGAGAAATAAAATGATACTACTTACTAGGACTTAGTTGTGTGGATATATAACCAATGATTAGCTTTACCCCAAACTTTGTGCATCTTTGCTTAAACAAATGAAAGAGGTGAGTTAACGTTAGCATACAACAAGGCACCATTATGATTGTGTGCTTAGCTTTATCTCTTCTTTCAACAATCCCATGATTTCTTAAGGTCCACAGATTGCTCAGAACATGACCAAAAGTTGGGTATGATCTAAAAGCTAAACAGTTTAAGAGAAGGAGAAGCTCCGTCCTCACCCCAAATTAAGCTGTTTCCTAATTTCACATTTTTTAGAGCGAGCAAAAAATATTACACCGCCTGTTTAACCAACTTTTAAGAGCCGTTGCCTCGGTCTCTCACTGCAAATTCCGCAATAATCCTTTTTCAATCGTTTGAGATAAGCCATCGTTATAAGTAATTAGATTAACATTGCAGGGTTAATTAAGATACAAAATCCAAAATATAAACAAGTCGGCTCCACTCTTCCCCTGCTATAAATATCATCCACTTTACATGAAAAGCCAGTCTAGTCTCTATAAAGTTTGCTCTGCTCAACTCTTGCTGTCTTATTCACCTTTTCTCCATTTCACTCATCAGAAATAACAAGTCTCCGCTCGTAAACAGCAGTTAACTCACAATGGTCGATGTTGACCGGAGAATGACTGGTCTAAACCCGGCACATATAGCCGGCCTCCGCCGCCTCTCGGCCAGAGCAGCCGCGCCATCGACCATCTCCACTATCCCAGTCCGCAACGGCCTACTCTCCTTCTCTTCACTTGCCGATAAAGTCATGACCCATTTACGCAGCTCAGGTGTCCAAGTTCAACCCGGCTTATCCGACGCCGAGTTCGCCCGAGCCGAGGCCGAGTTCGGTTTCGCCTTCCCTCCTGACCTCCGAGCTGTCCTCTCCGCCGGATTGCCCGTCGGCGCCGGATTTCCAGACTGGCGCTCCAGCGGCGCTCGCCTCCATCTCCGAGCATCTCTTGATCTTCCAATCGCGGCTATCTCATTCCAAATCGCACGTAAAGCACTTTGGTCTAAGTCTTGGGGCCTCAGACCGTCTGATCCAGAAAAAGCATTGCGTGTTGCGAGAAATGCGTTAAAGAGAGCTCCATTGTTGATTCCTATTTTCAACCATTGTTACATTCCTTGTAACCCTTCTCTAGCTGGTAACCCCATATTTTTCGTCGACGAGAATCGAATCTTCTGTTGCGGTCTGGATCTATCTGATTTTTTTGACCGCGAGTCTCCCTTTCGGAGCTCCGAATCTGACCCGATACTTTTACAGAAGCAAAGATCCGTGAGCGAGAAGTCAGCCGGTACGTCGTCGAATTTTTCACGTAGGAGCTTGGATACGGTGACAGTAAGAACGCCGCGATGGGTCGAGTTCTGGAGCGATGCTGCAGTGAACCGTCGGAGAAGGAACTCACCGGAGCGGTTTATTGACATGCGAGCTAGATCCGAAGTACCGAAATGGGTGGATGAGTATATAGAGCAAATCGGATCGGTTTTGAGGGAAGGCGGGTGGAGCGAATCGGATATATCCGAAATGGTTCAAGTATCGGCTTCGGGTTTTTTCGAAGGAGAGATGGTGTTGTTGGACAACCAAGCGGTTTTGGATGCTCTGCTATTGAAAGCAGATCGGTTCTCAGACTCGCTCCGGAAATCTGGATGGAGCTCCGAGGAGGTGTCGGATGCATTAGGATTCGATTTCCGACCCGAGAAGGAAAGGAAAACGGTCAAGAAACTGTCGCCAGAGCTGGTGCATAGAATCGGGAAACTGGCGGAATCGGTTGCCCGGTAATAAAAGTAGAAGGGCCTCCAGATTCGTACCTGTTTACATGTATTTTTAGAAATCTTATATCTTAAGGTTAAAAAAAAAAAAATTACACAGGCAGACGAGTTCATATTGTACTACGAAAAGGAGCGTACAACAAAATAACCACCAAAAAGGATGCTAGTAAAAACCGGGTTCCAGGATTTTATATCCGAGATTGTTGGTATTCTCCGCAAGTAAATTTTCTCTATTTTTTATTATTTATAGTATATCTTATAAATTCCTATACTAGGTATGTACTAGTACATATTTAAATTGAAGATGTCACATCAGTTAAATATTAATAATCCGTTTGTCCTGTTTTTAATGTAATAATAATTAATTATTTTTGGTAAAGGAGTGGATTGAGAGTAGGTTGTGATTAATGGAGCCAAACCAGCTTTAGAAATGTTGTTATTAATGGAGCCATGAACCAGCTTTTGAAATGAGGCGCCTTAAGTGCACGTGTGCGCTCTTTTTAGAACAAAGAGAGACATTGATGGGGGTCCCACGTTCAGCAACGGAGGAGGGAGTGGGAGCTCCGTGTCAATGGTACGCTGCTGGTGTGGGACAGCGGGACATCCATTTTAGTCCCGTCGTTTAGCTTCTCGCAAAGTGTCGTTTTGTTCCTTGCTTTTCCTATCATTTTCTTTAACTTTTAACCTTTTACTTTTTCACTAGACGATCAGTATCAGTCCTCCTCAATAAAAGAAAAGCAATGGGAAGAAAGGCGCAAATTGAATTACTGTCTATTGAGGTGAATAGGTGATTGTGATAGGGCTACTAAGAGAGTACAAACCAAGTGGAAGAATTTCTTAAAAAAAAAAAAACCAAGTGGAAGAAAGTTCTCTCCTACTCAGTCATATAACATAAAGATTATTTTGAACGGAGATGTGAATTATGGACATATAACATAAAGAGAGAGTCATCTCCTTTTTTAAAATATATTTTTGCATTTTATTAGATTTTGAAACCAAAATCTTTTGGTTTCTATTATCGGTCGTGGATATCATTTTAAAGTAAATTATGAGTTTTTAATTTAAATTATGAGTTTTTAATTAAATTTATTTAATAAATTAAAACTAAAATTTTAAATAATTAAATAATAAAGTAGATTTAATCGACATTTAAAATTCATAATTATTTCAAATTTTATTGATTATTTTCTTTAAAGTTTTAATGAAATGTAGATTTTTTCTCTGACTACAATTCTAACCATGATTCAAATCCGCATCTTTTTAAAAACAGTAGATCGGACCTGCAATCACATAAAAGAAAGTTGAAGAACTCTTATTTTGTGTTTTTGGATCAAAAGTTTGTTTGTTGACCCACACATCTTTTTCTTGTGAGATGTGAAAGCCTTGTCTGTTTGGTACGCAGTTGGTACTCAGCTGGTGCGCAGTCCTAGAAGACCAAAAGAGCAATAGGGATCACTTGAGAAGGTGACCGTACACAGGATAGAGGGAATAAAGTTAAGCAACAGAGAACTTGATTTTCAGAGTTCTTCGGTAACAGTTTATCTCAAAAAAAATGTTGATCTTCTCCTCGTGTGATGGGTAATTGTTGAACTTATTCACTGAAACTTAATGTCATTATTCCATTAAGTTTTACACTAAGTTTCAATTTCCTTACTTTTTGGGGTTCCGAGAAGTACTTCATTACTTAGACCATTCTGTGACATTCTTCACTAGACATTAAGCATCCAAGGTTTGCAAGAGCTGTTATAGCCCTACTCCTAACTCGAACTCCCAAGTTTGATTTCACTCATGACTGGAATGTCTAAGGCTAAATGGGTCCAAGTCCTCTGCAGATCAGTGAGACCCTGCAAGTTTGGTCAGGGCTTGCTTCTTGGAATGCTCGAACATAATATCTCAATTATAAAGAAAAAATCTCCTCCAACCTTGTCCTTATTCCTATTGGGTAATTGGAAATGATGGGAATAATTAGTACAGTACCAGAACAGTAACGTGAATTCTTTTTTATCCCGAGATAGGAATTTTGGTAAGGACAAAGCAAGGAATATTTCTGCAGCATCTCAACGAATAGTTTAGCATTCAGCAGATAGTGTTTATTCTTTTGTAGGAGTTGAATACCCGAATCATACCATAATTCAATTCAAACGTTTCAACCTCATTCTCTCTTGATTCATCATGTTTCAAATTTGAAGTCTTAGTTTATACTAGAAAACAGAGAAATACCCAATGCCAATGAAGGTACGAGAAAAATCCAAATTTGATGAGTTTGGTCCATAATGATTATTAGAATCACAGTCTCTTGCGTTTCAGATGGTGGATCATAGTAACTTAGCCGCTATATTATCATCTTCAGGAACATATTATTTTTTCACCCTTTGAGAAATGGCACCAACGGTTAGTTGGAGAAAGTAAGAATCATAACAACAGACAATGCGAAGGACCGGTAGAAAAGCAAATAAAAGAAGCACGAAGTATTCCCATGTAAAGGCAATTAATGCAACAACGGTTACTGCCACCTGCCACCGTCAACCACCACTCGGTAACTACTAACTAACTGTTGCTTGTTCAAGGCACATGGCTATCCCACCGCATATGCCCCTCGATCACGTGTGCTCCTGCAGAGCTTGAAATGCCTACACGGTGACTTATTTAGTTGTATGGGCCCTCCTTTGTACATTGATACATAAAGAAGTGAGAATCCTAGCATATGAGTCCATCAGGAGATAGTTGTATGGACCCTCCTTTGTACATTGATAGATAAGGACGTAAGAATCCTAGCATATGAGTCCATCAGTAGACTGATCATGTGGTAAATTTGATAACGTGGGGGCGGTAGACAGTCAATAAATGCTTGTCTTTTGTCGAGAGATGGCCTATCTGGTCTTTCGAAGGGTCACTGGAACTGGCAATGGAGTCATGCCCAGGGAGACAACAGCACTTAGTTTGGATCTTTTTTGTGATAGATGAAATAGGATGTTGCCATTTGGAATATCTTGAGCTGTGGACTTACCCAAATGATTGCGGGAGGGTGGCCACTAGTTGACATGAAGAGGATAGAGCCCAGGGAGAACTGTGCCCGTTGTATAACTATAGCTGTTACATAGTCTACTTGTATGTTGCATTATTGTAGGGTAGGCGTCTCTTTCTCGAATGCTTCAATATATAGTGTTCTAATGTTCTTTGACATAAGAGCTGCTAAACTCATTCTCGAGGAGGCCTTAGATGTGTTTAGAATCTGAAAATGTGCAAAGGTTCTAAGACCCAGCTTGCCTTGGTTGTACGATGCTAAAACGGAAGCATTATTCTAATCAAATAATTGAACTGGTTGACCTTATCAAGATCCATTCAAGCATAGTCGATGATGGCAAGATATCTCATTTTCTTGAACCATAACATAACATCAGTTTGAGCCTCCATTATCGTATGGTCTAAGCCTGCAGAATAAGTAGAAGAGAATTTCATTTTCTTCCTTCTTTTCTGCACAAATACAGCTTTCCATTTGATTTAGTATATGGTCCAGGCTCTCCGTCTCGGTGGTGGAACTAAAATGACAACTTAGGTCCAACTTTAGTTATCAAATGATTAGTCTGACATGACCATCTTTGATGTGTACTTATAAGTGGTTAACTTTTATAGCCGGTAGAAATAGTAATGCAGATGCCTATGAATTATTAACAGTGCTTCACATGGATATCATTACTTTCTAGCCCTTTCCTACACAATCTGTGTACCTTATTATGTTCAATGTTAAGAAAGCTTGATATTACATTTTCCAGATTGCAATCACCTTCGTAACGAAGAGTTGATTTTACATGTTTTATGTTGTATAATATTCTGGACTTCATTTCCTGAGCTGTAAAAAATTGCGGCAGACTCAAACGTCCCTTTGCTGCTCCAAGTAAATGCTGTACGAAATTCCTATATACTTCCAAAATTATGAACTTGCAGAAATTTTCATACCGCTTGAAGCATTTCACCAACTTTTTCTTTCTTCTCCACAAATTCAGGAGGAGATTTTAGTACCTTAACACGAAAAGATGCCTGCGCATGATAGGTTTAATAGTTTGTTATTGTAGCACTGACGCTAGAAACAACTGTAAATCTGTAATAAATGAGAGCATTTTACTAGCGAAGTATCAGTGGAACATGTATGGTGGTGTTATGCATTAGATTATTTTAATACATTTAGGAAGGATGTAATGCAGGAGAAAGATGCACCCAAATCACATGATGCAAGCAAAAATGCAAGGATTGTTTTATCACCTCATCAGAACCAAACTCGATCACATCTGATGGATGAAATCGGGAAGGAAAGTTGGGTGGCAGCCTGTGTCGCCTTCCCTCATTACTGCAGAAGCAAGGAAATTGTTAATATTAGACGGTGAAATATCCTTCATAATTTGTGATGGAGATGCACTCTGCTCAAGTACTTACTCTGTTATGAAGGTACCGTGTTCACTCCGTAAATCAGTAAGGTAAAATGAACCGTCTTTATAACTGATTTGAGCATGAGTTCTGGAAACCTGATCTTGACAAAAAGAAGAGTCTTACCATGATGATTCTCACTATAATCTAAGAACACATTCCAGCGCAATTAAAGAGGATGAAATATGAGACTAGTTCCTAAATTAAATTACCTTAGGTGAAGGTACTACGATTGACAATCCTTGAGGATCCTCATGTGGTACACTCCTTCAATTAAAGAACACATTAGAACAAGTATGATAAGGAGGTAATAGGAGGACAACTTAGTTCAATAACTGTCACTGTTTCTCCTAAAGTATGATCAAAATAGGAGTCATACCCAATTATGCAGGTTTTGTTCTCATCCCTACTCAAATGTATGCGTGAAGCATCAGCCTCGTCTCTAGATCTTACTAAAAACCACCTAACAAACAATGAAGCAGGTTAGAGAAAGGAAGGTGACTGGACTTGACCAACAATGTTAAATGTAGCGGAGATGATATTTCACAAGGAATTTAGTACATACTCTCCATTAATAGCACGCTCTAGAGCATCATCATCTTCAAACCACCTCCTTAACTGGTCATTTGCCTAAAGAAATCATTAACAATTCATGTCATAATCAGAAGGATAAGGATTCAAAAGAACACCTAAATTACACTTGTTAACATTCAGAAACTTGATTGAAAAAAATACCTTGTCTGAAAGTCTGCAACTTGGATATCTCCCTTCCAGTTTTGAGCTACAATACAAGGAAACATTTATTGATTTAAATAGCCTTAAGGATACTTCTCAACATGCCTGAAAAGAAATTTTTAATTGGATTCCATAGGTGTGCATGGGCCGACTTATTCCCCACCCATCCATTGTTTTTGCTTCACTTCCTATCAACCACAACTAGCTTTCATGCCATAGATCATAATAACCCAGTAGATAAAGGACCAAGAGTTTGAAAGAGGAAGAATACTTATGCAGTGAAAACAGGGTAGTAGAGATCAAACCTATTGCCACCTAGAACCCAACTGAGCATCAAGGGCATTGCTATGTCAATAAAAAATCTCCCACCGACTCTTCCTGGATGTGGTATCCGAAGCTTTGTCAAGAACTGAGAAAGCAGGCCAAATAGCAATCAGAATTTAGCACCAAAATTATCTATTACACTTTTTTTTTTCTCGGTGAATATAATTTAACAACAGCAATCAACAAAGACACCTACAGATAATGGACCAAGTCCCACACCCAGATAAGCCTTATAAGTAGAAGCCATTATTGCAGCCATTCTTGCCATGCCATGGATAGCAGCAACACGAAGCCTTCTAGCTCTTTCATAGCTATGCAAAATAAAATGGATAAATGAGTCAATTAAAGTAGAGGAATTTCCCAAATTTGACGCATAAAACCATAGAAATTGTGAATTGCTTGTATTCAAATATTGTGTTAAATTCTTTGCAGTTGTACATCTAATGTCTAAAGAACATGGTTTTCATAGATGGCATATTTGATGAAAGGAGACATTTATGGTAATACCCCACAGACTTTTCCCCCTCAATCATAGACATGACACTGAACATTTCGCTTTAGCATTAGAGTTTTCTCCAATGTCAATTTGTCTCAAAAGGGATCGCATTAAGCAAATGATTTCACAGGTCTTTTGGCTTTATAGGTGATTTCCCCGCATGATCTCAACAAAGAGCACAACAATGGGAATGTCCTAAAACTTCATTAAGCCCAGTTTCTCTTCCTAATAGCTCCTGAATTCTGAAAGAGATGCATGGTCATTACCTCTTTAAAGAAGAAACAACATCAATGGGAGTTCCTGATTTGATACTTTGTTCCCATGCTTTGTCAAGCTCCAGCGCAAGTTGATAACTATCCTGTAACAATTAAACAAATGGTTCATCAAGTTTTAATTAAATCTTCTGGATCTCTAGACACCCTTCATGTTTTTATAGGAAATAGTTCTTCTAAGAATCTCCATCCATTTCATTGCAAACTCTGACACTTTTAAAACTAATAACAAATAGTTCTTAACTCCATTGAAATTCTAATGTCATAGAAGAGTATGCTTCAATTTATGTACCTCAATGGCCATACACCCCCCTTGACCCATATTAGGTTGCATGGCATGGATAGAATCCCCAAGCAAGGTCACACGACCCTTTCCCCATGTTAAGGTAGGTGTTCGATCATATATATCACGTCGAAGAATGACATCTTCATCAGTTGCATTTATCAAATCCATAACATTGTCACACCAACCTTCAAATATTTTCAGTAGCCTTTCCTTCTTTCCTGCATAGCAAGTCAAGAATTTGTGACATCATAAACCAAGCCATTGCCACTATAATCATCTCCCTCTAAAAGATGTGAAGATTGCTTATGGCCAAATCGTGATTTCAACTCTTGTACATCTAGATCTTCAAATCCCGCAAGATTTATGAAAAAAAAAACATATAAAATACATCCAAATGCAGCAATCTCATGTACTTTGTTTTATCAGTGAAAGACTTCTTGTTTAATTGTTTGTAATAACAAATACAAAACTGATTCATATGAGAGTAATTATTACACAAACTACTTGGATCAATTATATTCTTGTTCTAAGTTCCAAATTTTAGTAGAAAACACGAAATTGAGCATGTGGATAGATCCTTTCCTAGACCATAATGTTCTTCAATAAAAGAACATTCAAGGGAAAGTTTTGAGTATTTACCAGAGGGGCCATCTGTGCCACCAGGCGGTTCCTTGTGAAAAGCATACCACTGCATCTTTCCAGCACCCACATCTGATGAGACGAAGTATTGTTTGTGACCCAAAAACACTCGATACCTGAATAAGAGAAGTTTCCAAGTAATACGCTCTTGATGTTAATTACTCAAACAACATGAAGAAATCAAGCAAATTGAATAAGAGTCGTCATCAAAAGAAACCTTCAAAGACATGAAATGAAACATACCCTACAGTCTCAATGTCGACGGGCACAAAATCTGCTATGCCGGTATAACAAGTATAATCAGAGTAAACAGCTTCCTTAGATCCAAACAAATTCTTTCTCACCTACAAAATTTATTTGACAAGATTATATTATTGGAGTTATCAATAAAGCAACAGAGACTGACATGAATGGAAGAACATTGCAATATTTGTTTTATATGTGTTGACAAACTAATTGATATCATTCAATGACTAAATAAGTGGCGATGGTAACCTTAGACCATATTCCGTCAGCACCAACAAGGAGATCACCTGTATACCTTTGTCCATTCTCAAGTGTCACGGTAACCTGATACATAGATTGCAAAAGTAACAGAGTTATAGATACAGAAAAGCTACTAGAATCTAACAAATTGATTCAACGATTATATCAGAAAGTCAGATAAACACATGATAGAACTACCAATTGAATGCATTCCATGGGGGAAGAATATGTCCAGAACATGAACTCCAAACCTCAAAGTTACCTGATTTCCATCATCTTTGAAACTAACAACATTGCTTCCATTCAAAATAATATCTTCTCCAACTGCATCAGCTAATATTTGTTGCAAAGTCATTCTGCTAATAACTCTTGTGACTGGAAGCCCACGTTCCGCTGCAGGAGTGAAGGTATCAAACTTGACGTACCTGATACCAACTAGTATCATTTAAATCGACTGAAAACCAACACCTTCTTCAGAAAAGGCCGACAACCATAACAATTTTCTATTCTGAAAATCTTTTGTTGATATTGCAAAGTCCACTCCGTGTAATGAAAATAGTGGACACATCGAACTCTCCATTGCCATATTTAAACAATTGTAAAAAAGGAAATAGTCAACAATGAAGAGGAATTGGATTACATCAAAACTACAATAATTAACAAATTATACTAAAGTAATTCTTCAAGTGACGATTACAGCGTTTCACTAATAAAATTACACTCTCACCGCAAGTATTTTGGCAAACCGAAAAACACCACAGAGTTTGCAGAAATAATGAAAAGCAAAGAAAAATTGAAAATGAGACAAGTCGAGAGAAACATACCAAGTACCAGAAATCCCATCCACAAGTCCATTAATCCTATCACCAGTGATACATCCAACTTTCATAACCTCTTCAGCTACATCTAAATCAATAGCCTCCAAAGCAGCTAAAGCATTACTCTGTATCTGAATTGGTCCTCTGTATTGTCCCTCTCCTCTTATTGCACTCAAGTCCTTCTCGAAAACCAACACCTCAAATCCCTTCCTCTTCGCAGCCAGTGCAAAAACCAGCCCTCCAATTCCACCTCCAGCGACAAGAATCTTTAGCTTCCTCTCCTCTGATGACTGTTTCCTATTTGGTTCACTCACAGTAGGTGCCTCTAACATCACTGCTTTAACTTGCATCCATTTCTTGCTTTGGTTACTTGTCTTGCTTTTTAGTTGGTAGCTAAGCCGAGAACAAGACGAGAACTCAACTGGGTGCCCGGTAAACGAAGGAATTGGGAAATGGTTTCTCGAGAAACACGATCTTGAAGGATTGATCAAATCGCAGAACAAAATAGAAGACGCCATTTCCTTCTTTTCCAAAACAAAAACCGACTTCCCAGTGACAACCACAAATCTCAGTCCACAGCTCTCTTTACTGGTTCAAATCAAAACGATACTGAAGTAAATAACTCTTCAAAACCCAGAAGTGTTGAAGAACAAACAATTAAGGAAAGTGGGAGTGCTTGTTTCAGAACAGTAAAGCCGTAGGAACAGGAAGAAAAAGCCAGTGCTTTTGTAACTCACAATTCTGCATGGTGGGGAGGGTGAGAGAGATTATAAGCCAATCCAATTTCGAAAGAGGAACACCAATCATGCAGATTCCGAAGCCATGTGGCAGTTCCGTAACGAAATATCTGGGACAGATGTTGGTTCCTCCTCGTGGTGGTCGTTTATCGTTACTTTTTCTGTTCTTCCTAATTTCTGCCGAAAACCGTGTTGGCGTGTCACCAATTCCATAATACTATTTAATGTTGACCTCTCATTATCTCAACAATAATGTAAGATTTGCAGATTTTCTTATCAATAATTAAGTTAAAAAAAAAAAGTAATACATGCACTTTTTGTCTCTGTGTACTTTTGAACGTAACAAGTTAAGAGCATTAGATGATTTCCCCCCGTGGCCTTGACATATTCTTTTTGCAAAATATGGTGTCATGTGTAACACTAAAATTTACCAATAAAATATAATATCTTCATTTTCATTTTTCTAATTTATCCCGTTTTGGTCCCCATCTCCATAAATAATCTTTCTATTAATAGTTAATATTCTTGGAATGTTTTTCTAACAACATATGCTAGATAATTCTAAGTTAAATTACACGTTTCATCCAATGTTTTAAAAATCGAACCGAGAGTTAAACTGATATGACAAAAAAATTAAGGTTTAAAAAGGTTGAACTGATATTAGACTATAATAAAATTCGCTAAATATTGAATAAAATTAAATAATTTGAAATATGATTGAAAAAGATTTTCCTTAGTTGTCGAAGAATTTAAAGTTTAATTGAAAAAAATCGTTAAATGAAAATTAATATATTTATTTTAATTTGCAAGAACTTGTAATTAATACAAATTATCCAATTAATTAATAAATTGATCAATTTTTAATAACAAGAGTTATTAAAGTAAATCTAGTCATAACGTTAAAAACTGAACCAAAAAATTAGACAGTGTAAAGTTTTTATGATTGTATTGATCGAACTGGTTGAATTTTTTAATTACTAATTTCATCTTTAATAAGTGATCATAAATTTTAAAATGTATGAATCTTAACAAAATTTATAATCTCAATGACTTAAGAATTACTTTTTAAGAGACTTAACTAAATCTTTCTTAACAAATAAAAGAATTATATATTTCTATTAACTTCTTCCACACCAAGAAATAAAGAATTTAAGTTACATAGTGTGATGAGCAAATGTGAAAATTGGAGAATATGTAGCCAATAGCATTTGGTCACGTCGTCCATTACCTATAACTTATTACAAGCAACAATGTTTGTGGTCCTTTTACTAACTAAAACTGTACCCACAAAGATTGACCGTGTGGCCACCACAAAGAGAATTGGAAAGCGGTTGACTACTGGCAAGTAAGGGGGGTGGAGGAGATAATAATGGCTTCCCCGGAATTTGATTGCACCAATTTGTGCGCTGACATCTGCCACCGCACGTGGCCTGAGCAGAAGGCTGCAATTGCCCACAACCGTGTTTTTCTTTTTATGTCTATGTCATAGATAAGAATAAGATACTTCTACAGTTCTACTAAAACTTTATGTACTTCAAAAATTTTTAAGACGTGTACTCAACGTACATGGTAACATCAAAAGGATAATTGGGAAGATAAACAAGAAAGATAATATTTAAGTTATTATATTTATAATTTATAATAATAATAATAATAATAATAATAATAATAATAATAATAATAATAATAATAATAATAATAATAATAATAATA
>JANZLC010000200.1:24641116-24656312 GCA_026413385.1 Erythroxylum gracilipes
CACGCATAACACCGAAAGACTCCATCACTGCTGGAACTCCGAAGCTACTCATGGCTCAGACGACGAACAGTGAAGAACGCTGGCGACGAACGATGAAGAATGGATGAAAGAGATGAGGTTGGACGTCGTCTGTGGCTGCCGAACCTGCAAAACTAAGAGAGAAAACTATCAGAAACGAGGAAGACGATCAACAGTGTGTGCGGCCCCCTGGTTTAACCTAAAATGGAAATATATATAGAGTTCGGACTCGGGCCGGGTTGCACAGTGAGACAAAATTTCCATTTTTGGGTCGGGTATCCGTTCGTTCGTCGCGACGAGTGGAGTGATGTTCGTCGCGACGTCTTGAATGTGTCGTTCGTCGCGACGAATGAATTATATCAAAAATAATTTGTCGCGACGTATGAAGGTGCTGGTTCGTCCCGACGAGTGAAGATACGTCTCACGACCTGTTGACTTCTGGATGGTTGACTCCTTTGTTGTTCCTACAAAATAACACACTTGCAGTATCAATTGTCCTTATAAAAATTATAGAGAAATTAACATCACAGCAGGACGAAATACTGGCAAATTGCAATTTATGAAAGCTCGATACAGGGAACTAATTTAAGCACAAAAATCATCATTTAGGAGTCAGTAAGTGCATAAACAGCCATAAAGATGAGGCCAATTTATAGAGTAAACTTGGCTCAATCACCGAGTGCCTTTTTATTCGCTTATATCCCTTAATGGATACCAAGCTGTAGCATATCATGTCCCATATCTTTTAGTGGATACCGGGTACAGTCGCACTCGAGCCCGAGGCTCTAATCACACTCTGATCTTTAAGCTCTTTTTCACATTCTGAGCTTTAAGCTCCTTTTTTTCCTGGCGACTCCGGTCATAACTTCCTTTATCTTTCATGTATTCATGCAATGGAATGCATCGCTTACATTGCATGCACTTATTTGATCACATTCACTTATCATCGGACCGTAGTCCAACATTCAACATATAGTTGAGCATTCACTTATCATTTTGCATACAATGCACATTCTGAAAACTTTTACTTTATCTTGTTCACATATAATGAGCACTTCAATAATTCAGATCAATCATCACAATCGTCGGACCTTCTGTCCGAAATCCAAGCACAATCAATCACATTCACATATAATTAACACTTCAATATTTCATTCATATATCACGTTCATCGGACCTTCATTGTCCAAAATTCAACAATCAAGACACATTCATAATTATTCATAATCACTCAATTTATAACATAAACAAACCAAACAATAAAGTAAGACTATCTAGGTCTACTCACAGTACGCTCCAACATAGCATTTGCTTCTAAATTATAGAACGTCTGAAAGAAGAACTTGACCTGCGCAACCTATTTATGCAAAACATGCGCACGTATAAGCATTCATTTATTCACAATTAAATAAATGGACTATGTACAACGCATGCTCAATGACAATCCCGGGTATATGTTCTAGAACACCTTTTTATGCTCATTCTCATTTCAAAATTCATATATGTCTACTTGAACTTAACTTTACACTTCATTTGTACGTGATCATTCTAAATTCTCCTTTCAATCTTTACCCTTTTGTAAGCTCACACTTCAAGAACACTTGGTTACTTTATATCATAACTCAAGTGTTTAATAGGAATCCAATATTTCTATTAAATGAGATTCTTATTAAATGGGATTCAATTGGACCCGTCCCACAAAACATTTCACTCACTGTACCCGTCTTATAAAAGAAATCATTTTCACTCACTATACCCATCCCACTCTTTTCATTCACTGTACCAGCCCCACTCTTTTCACTCAATATTTCTTCATACATTTCATATGGCTATGATTCTTGAAGAGATGTAGAGCAATGTCTTACGAATCTAATGGTTCAAGAATCAGATCATTTGGATGTTTAGAGAAGAAGTTATGACTAAAAGAATCCAACATATTCATGTCCTTACTCATATTGTACATGCCTTGGTGCAATTGCCATAACTCTCACTACAGGTGTTAGATTGACTTCATTTTTAGACTATTGGAAAGAGGACGTCGAGATCTACAACTTTTGTGAAGACCTCAAAGGCCAATTCTACTTCTGTATTGTCTCACTTTTACATCATCTCACATTTTCATCATCTCATTTCCATCGTCTCATTTCCATCGTCTCATTTCTATCGTCTCATTTTCATCGTCTCATTTTCATCGTCTCATTTTCCATCGTCTCATTTCCATTGTCTCATTTCTATCGTCTCAGTTCTATCGCTCATTTCCATCGTCTCATGTCCATAATCTCATTTCCATCATCTTAGTTCTATCATTTCATTTCCATCGTCTCAGTTCTATTGTCTCATTTCCATCGTCTCATTTTCCATCGTCTCAGTTCTATCGTCTCATTTTCATTGTCTCACTTTTTTCTTCAGAATATCTCCACTTATAAGGATCATAACTTTTGACTCCGATGTTTAAAATTTTCATGCTATATACCGTTGGAAAGATAAAAGAAAGATCTACAACTTTCCAGAAGGCAACTTTACTAAAATATATTTATATCAATTCCAAATATGCCCCTAAAATCCGGAGACGAATTTCTCCTTCATACACTAACATACTGCATCAAATTCTTAACATCATGACAACTTTTGAGATTCTTGGAGATAGAATTGAAATTCTATGTCTTTATAAGAAATGTACCCATACGTTTCTAGTTTAATCCAAATTAAGAATCATATTATTTGGATAACTAAAGAAAAAGTTATGGCTAACAGACCGAAGCATACTCAGTGAACATTTTCTAGATCACTACCAATCTTGTTTCTAAATCTTTCCTTATCATAACTCATGACAAGATCACTCTTTCTACTCTTTCTACTCCTCATTTTCAATAAAATCACATTTAATATCAATTATACTCGGAAGTTGTCAATAAATGCATATACCACTTTTTATGCGAAAACATTCCGTATTTATGTGCATATATGCTAACATGATGCATGAGCAAGAAAATACATTGTCTTAATTTCTCTTTGAGCTCACATGTACTAAAATTTTGGGTCCTAACCCTTAATATGGGGACGGGATGTTACAAAGGATCTCTTTGATCCTATTGATGTGGACAGAGGTGTGAAGGATGATATTCCTTCAAAACTTGAAAAGATGTTGGACAAAGAATATGAAAAGATGAAGTAGAAAACTCCGGACACTATAAGACAATGGATTGATATAAGCATATTCAACCATGTGTCTTAAGAAACAGATCTTTTTGAGCTATAGAAGAAGCTAGAAGGTTTGTATGAAAAGAAGACTGCTCACAACAAGGCCTCTCTAATTAAGAGGCTTGTAAAGTTGAAGTTGAAGGCTGGTAAATTAGTTTGGGAGCATCTAAGTGATTTCCAAGACATAATCAATAAGTTTACTACAATGAAGGTCATTCTTGATAATGAGATTTAAGCTCTGCTCCTATTGAATTCGTTACCGAATAGTTAGGAAATGCTAGTGGTGACAAGTAGCAATTCGGCTCCTGTAGATGTGCTTTCTTTGGATGCAATCAAAAAGAGTATGTTTAATGAAGAAATTAGAAGAAAGGAGATTGGAGCTAACAAAGTGTAGGGTTTCATGACAGAAAGTAGGGGAAAGAACAAAAGTAGGGGTCTCAATGGTCGTGGCAAGTCTAAAAATAATTCAAAGTTGACGTGAAGACATGCCACTATTGCGATATGCCAGGACACATTAAAATGTTTTGTTATAAGTGGATGAGGGATTAGAAAAAGGAAACTCATCGAAATGATGATAATGATAAGAGTATAGCTGCATCTGCTTCAAGCACGGATGATAAGGTGTCAACAATTTGTACAACTAATGAATGCTTTCATGTCAACAATGCTAGTTCAAAATGGATGATCAACATGAGAGCATCTTATCACTGTGTTCTTAAGAGGAGTACTTCTTAAGCTACAAAGGTGAAGATTTTGGGAACGTCAAGATAGGAAACCAAAGTTTCGCCAAGATAATCGATATGGGTGATATCCAAGTTTAGACAAATGTCTGATGCTTATTGACCTTAAGAGATGTACGATAAATCCCCAATCTGAGGTTGAATCTGTTATCGACGAATATGTTAGATCAAGAAATGTTTCAACATACTTTTGAGGATAAGAAGTAGAAATTGTCCAAAGGCACAATGATGGTAGCTCGAGGAGATCACTCAAGGTGTGTGATGATCGAGAACTATACACAACTGAATAGGAATCTTCACTGAATCTGTGGAATCAATGATTGGGACATATAAGTGAGAAGGGATTAAAGTTAATAGTTAGAAAATCCCTTATCCTAGTAAAGAACTCACAATTACTTAATCATTAAGATCATTACTTGGCTGGAAAGCAGCATAGAGTCTCTTTCAAGAGAAGATCTACAAGGAAGTCAGAGTTGTTTAAGTTGATGCATTCAGGGTCTTATTGATGATGCTTCGAGGAAGACTTGGGTGACCGTGTTGAATTCTAAAAGTCAAGTGTTTGAAACTTTCAAGAAGTTTCATGTAATGGTAGAAACAGAAGCTAAGAGGAAGCTGAAGTGGTTGCAAACTAATAATAAAGGGGAGTATACTTCTAACGTGTTTGAAGAATAATGTACATCACATGGCATCAGACATGGGAAAACCAAACCAGGGACTTCACAGCCTAATGAGGTTGCAGAAAGGATGAACATAACAATTGTTGAGAAGGTTTGTTATATGTTGAAGATGTCTATATTGCTAAAGATAGTACAAACTACAGTCTACCTAATTAATCGAGCTCCCTCAGTTTCAATGAATTTTGAAATTCTCGAGAGACCGTGAATTGGAAAGGATCCCATATATCATCACTTGAGAGTTTTTGGCTACAAGTGTTCAGACGCATACCTAAAGATCAGAGAAAGAAGCTTAACTCAAAGTTAATACCTTCCATCTTTGCTGGATATGGTAGTGATTAGTATGGCTTCAGACTTTATGGCCAAGAAAAGAAAAAGATGGTCAAGAGCCAGGATGTGGTGCTCTAGGAGCATGAGAGGTGTTAATCTTCTAAGTGGAGATAAATCATCACATTGCATCTCATCAAAAGGCATAGTTAGCTCTTTGCGAATTCCTTCGACTATTGAGCAATTTATAGGTAAAGAAGATGAAATGTGTGACCAAGCACACATTAGTAGAGATCAGATACAATATGATATAATGAGCTATATGGACCACATCCAGATAATATTAAAGATGAATCTATTAAGGATAATGAGTAGAGGGAGCAATTGGATCTAATAATTGATGAAACGCAGCTTCAAAGGTCAATAAGGAAGAAAAAAACTTCTACAAGATATCCAAGTTATGGGTACCTGTTACTTACTGCTGAGGGGGAGCCTAAAAATATGCAAGAGGTTGCATCTTGTGAAGACAAAAATCTTTAGCTCAAAGCTATGAAGGAAGAGATGGATTCTTTGAAGAAGAATAATACATACAAGCTTATAAAGCTTCCAAAAGGTAAAAAGGCATTTAAGAGCAAGTGGAGGTTCAAGATAAAGAGAGATGGTAATAAGCTAGTCAAGCACAAGTCGAGGCTAGTAGTGAAAGGATTTAGTCAAAAGAAGAGTGTTGATTTTGATAAATTCTTTTCACCAGTAGTTAAGATGACCTTAGCCCGGATAGTTTGGGTCTAACTGCCTGTTTGGATCTTGAACTCGAACAATTGGATGTTAAAACAACCTTTTTGCATGGATATTTATAAGAGGAGATAAACATGGAGAAACTAGAAGGTTTAAAGCTAAAGGCAAGGAAAAATTGGTTTACAAGTTGAAGAAAAGTCTATATGGCTTAAAACAAGCTCTAAGGAAATGGTATCAGAAGTTTGATTTCTCTATGATAGATCATGGTTTCAAGCAAACTTATGTCGATGCTTGTGTGTATGTCAAGAAGTTCTTAGGTGAGAACTTTATCATTCTTCTTCTGCATATTGATGATATGCTGATTATGGGTCAAGACTTTAGTAAAATCAGTAAGTTAAAGGAGGAATTATGATAAGTTGGGGTAGGAAAACAGGAAATTGTGATTGTCTCAGGAGAGATATATTAAACGAGTGCTAGAAAGGTTGAATATGAAGCATGTCAAGCTAGTTAGCACACCACTGGCATCACATTTCAAGATGTGTAAGCATTCATGTCCCTCAACAGAAAAGAAAGAATTTGGTATGTTCTCTATTCCATACTCATTTGTAGTGAGGTCTTTGATGTATGCAATGATGTGCACAAGGCCAGATATTGCTCAAGTTGTTGGGATGGCAAGTAGATTCTTATTGAATCCAGGGAAGGTTCACTAGGAACCAGTAAAATGAATTCTGAGATACTTAATAGGCATATAAAGTGGAGTTTGTGCTTTGGTAATGGAGAGCCAATTCTAGAAGGTTTTATAGATGAAAATATGGCTGGAGATCTTGATGGAAGAAAATCCACTTCTAGTTTTTTGTTTTAGTTTGCAGAGGGAGCCATCTCATTGCAAATCTAAGCTACATAAGAATATCCTATTCTGATGTATTATAATTTGTTCTGATACAAATAATGTTTGGATTACTCTTTACATTAAGCAATTATAGATTATTTGGAATGTGACATTTTAGTACATGTGAATGCTAGACGAATTTTAAAAGCAGTCACCATTTGATATCTTGTTTAGTTATTCCCCACTAAGCTTTATGCTTAGCACGATGGTTTTGCCTCCGTGTAGGTTCTGATAAGAAAGTTTAAAGGCGGTGACAAAGACAACTGCAGTGGCCAAGAAGAATGTGTTTTGTTTTGGAAATGTTTAGTTTGATTTTGGGTTGTACTCATTATGATGATACCTTTCGTATTTTGTGTATATAGTTTGTAATAACTATAATACAGGTTGGATCTAAATTTTAAACCATGTATTTTGATATATATACGATGTGTATAAGGTTAACTGTTGTTAAAACAAATGAAATGTAGTATATGTTTGCATGAGTTTCTTGAAAAAAATATTGGAATGCTATGGATTGTTTAGTTCTGCTTTGTATGGCACCTATATATTCTCTTAGGGGGTATGTGGGTGTTACATTGTTTGGTATCAGAGCATGGTTTAGGCGATTCTGGATTAATCAACACTTAACTATTGCTTGTACTTGAATATAAAAGTTGTGATTGGCCTAATACGGTTTGTCCCATATTTTGGTTTTATTTTTAAGTATGGAAAGATCTGACGAAGCCATTTATGAGGTTGCAGAGAGTAATAATCTTACGCAATCTCGTCCTTCTATTTTAGGCGGCCCCTCTGAAGTAAATCAAAATGAGGCTAAAGTTCCACCTCCTCCTTCACCTCCAACTCAGGGTGAAGCTTTAGTTAAGCTATCGCAAGACATGATGACTTTATTACACCGTATGACTGCACTTAAGACTTCGATTGATCGGTTGCGGAAGTATGACTTCGATTGATCAGTTGCGGAAGTATGGAGCCGAATAATTTACTGGAACATCTTTGGAAGAGTCTGAAAGAGCTGAATTCTGGTTAAAGAAGGTGAAAAGGTTAGATGAAATTAGATACCCACTAGATCAGGTGGTGTATTGTGTTGTCTCTCTTCTTCAGGGAGCGGCCTATGAATGGAGGAAGTTTTTTTTAAAGGAATCATTAGCTACTGGAGCCTCTGACTTGGGATTTTTTTCCCCAAGAGTTTAAAGTTAAGTATGTGATGAAAGCTTATAGAAAGAAGAAGTGGAAGCAATTTTTGAATCTAAAGGAGAGAAGTTTGTCTGTTGCTGAGTACGATAGGGAATTTAATCGACTCAGCAAGTATACCTCTAAACCTGTACTTACTGAGGAGTTTTAGTGTCATCAATTTAAAGATGGTATTAATGATTCTATCAAAGAACATCTAGTGGCATTCACCCTCTTACAGCAAGTAAGTTACCATCAACTGGTGTAAGCCGCCATTAAGATAGAGAAGCAAGAGATGGTTAAGAGAGAAAGGGCTTAGTGAAGGGGCTTTGCTATTGGAGGTCAGTCCTCAGGTAAGCGATGTTGTGAAGACACTTCCACTGCACCAGAATTCACTCAAAGATCTGTAGCTAGGAGAAGGCGACAAGACTTTCCCTCATTGACTGATTATGGTAGGGGATCCTCTGTAGACCGAGGTTCTGGTGTTCCAAAGTGCTCTCATTGCTCCATACATCATTGGGGTACATGTAGGGGGGCTATGGGTGTATGTTTTTGATGTGGTAGAATTGAACATTTAATAGCCAATTATCCTATAAGATAGCCTTAGACATTACATGTTATTAGAGAGGTTTCTCATGCATCTGCTGGAGATAAAGCACGAGGTGGTAGAGGTCGTGGAGGATCTAGTCAGATCAGACCTAATCTGAGTACTCATTCAGAAACTATTAATCGACTTGCTATGCTTTCTACTTCGGCTCGAGCTTATGCTTTGAAAGCTCGTGAGGATTAGGACGCACTTGAGGTCATTGTGGGTACTGTTTTTCTCTTTAACTCTGAAATGCATGCCTCGATTGATCTTAGATCCACCCATTCCTATATACGTGTTGGAGAAATTTCTGATAAAGAGATGCTTGTAGATCAGTTAGATTATGATATTTATGTAACCAGTCCTTTTGATAGTAGTGTGTTGGTTAATCAGGTTTATAGAAATTGTCCTATTATGATCCAAGGAAGTGAGTTTGTAGTGGATCTAATTGAATTGCCTTTTTATGAATTTGATTTGATTTTGGGTATGGATTAGTTATCCAAACATCAGGCAATGGTTGACTATAGTGCTAAGATAGTTGTGTTTAGGAAACTTGATCAACCTGAAATGATATTGTATGGTATCTGCACTAGTTCTCTGGCTAGTGTGATATAATCTATAAAAGCTCGAAGCTTATTTGGCTTTTATGATTGATTTGAAGAAGGAAAGTGTTGAACTGCAAGATATTCCAGTGGTAAGTGAATTTTCAGACGTGTTTCCTGAAGAATTGCCCGGACTCTCTCCTGAAAGGGAAGTGAAGTTATCTATTGAAATTATGCCTGGCACTGCTCCTATATCCAAAGCACCGTACATAATGGCTCCTACTGAATTGAAGGAGTTGAAGGTTCAGTTAGAAGAGCTACTGGATAAGGGATTCATTCGACCTAGTGTCTCACTCTAGAGATCACCGGTTCTATTTGTTAAAAAGAAAGATGGAACTCTCTAGATGTGCATTGATCATAGGCAATTGAACAGGGTTACAGTGAAGAATAAATATTTGTTGCCAAGGATAGAAGATTTGTTATATCAATTGAAAGATGCTAGGGTATTTTCCAAGATAGATCTACGCTCAAGGTATTATCAACTTCTGATAAAGGATGTGAAATGTTCCGAAGACTGCATTTAGGACCTGTTATGGACATTATGAATTTGTGGTAATACTATTTGGGCTAACTAATGCTCTAGCGACATTCATGGATTTGATGAATAAAGTATTTAGGCTCTACTTAGACCAGTTTGTTATGGTTTTCATAGATGATATCTTGGTCTATTCCAAGAATGAGCACGATCATGTTCAGCATCTCCGAATTGTATTACAGACCTTGTGGGAAAAACAATTGTATGATAAACTAACCAAGTGTGATTTCTGACTTCAGGAAGTATCTTTTCTAGGACATGTTGTCTCTTCTCAAGGGATTAGAGTTAATCTTAGTAAGCTTGAAGCAATTGTTAATTGGAAGTCGCCTCAGAGTGTGACCGAAGTGAGAAGTTTTCTGGGTTTGGCTACCTACTATCACTGGTTTGTGAAGGGAGTAAAGTATAAATGGTCTACTAGATGTCAAACTAGTTTTGATCAACTAAAAAGAATGCTTACTGAAGCTCCTATACTGACTCAACCCATTTCTAGTAAGGAATATATTATGTTAGTGATGCATCTAAAAACGGTTTGGGTTGTGTTTTAATGTAGGATGGAAAGGTGATTGTATATCCCTCTAGGCAACTAAAGCCACACAAACAAAACTACCCTAGACATGATTTTGAGCTTGCAGCAGTAGTGTTTGCTTTGAAAATTTAGTGACACTACTTGTATGGTGAAAAGTATAGGATCTTTACTGATCATAAAAGTCTAAAGTACCTACCTACCCAAAAGGAACTTAACCTAAGACAACGGCGTTGGTTGGAACTGTTTAAAGATTACGATTGTATTATGGACTATCATCCTGGTAAGGCTAATGTCATGGCTGATACCTTAAGTCAGAAGACTATTTCGACATTGTTAATGTAGTAGGATGAATGGGGACTTGTATCTGATGGGGCTTTAATAGCTCAATTAAAAGCTAGCCTACCTTAAGATAAGAGAACTGTGATGCTCAGAAAGTTGATGATAAGTTGCAACAACATATCTTGGCAACTCAGGAAGGCAAACGACCAAACTTTTCTATGAAAGGAGATGGTGATATGTATTATAAAGATTGATTGTGTATGCCAGATAGTGATGAATTAAAGAAAAAGTTATTGTTTGAAGCCCATAATACTATCTTTACAATGCATCCTAGTGGGAATAAGATGTATCAAGATCTGAAGCAGAATTATTGGTGGTCTGGTATGAAACGTGATGTTGTGGATTATGTATCTAAATATTTGACATGTCAGCAAGTTAAAGCTTAGCACCAGGTTCCATATGGTTTGTTACATCCTATTTCGATTTCTTAATGGGAATGGGATAACATTACTGTAGATTTTGTCACTGGACTTCCTCTCACTCAAAGGAAGCGTGATGTTGTATAGGTGATTGTGGATAAGTTCACCAAGTCTGCTCATTTTCTACCTATTCATCCTGATTATTTATTAGATATATATGTGACTGAGATAGTGAGGTTGTATGGAGTACCATTGTCTATTATTTCTGATCATGATCCTCGATTTACTTCGAAATTCTGAAAAAGTCTGCAAAAAGCTCTGGGTACTCAAGTCAAGTTCAGTATCACTTTCCATCCCCAGATAGATGGACAATCTGAACGAGTTATTCAAATATTGGAAGATATGCTTTAGGGTGGTGTGTTAGAATTCTTGGGAAGTTGGGATAATTATCTTGCTCTGATGGACTAGTATTAGCATAGCGCCTTATAAAGCCCTATATAGTAGGAAGTGTAGAACTTCAGTTTGTTAGACTGAATTAAGTGAAAACAAGATGATTGGGCCTGATATTGTGAAAGATACTGAAGGGAAAGTTCAAGTTATCCAACAAAGATTGAAAGCTACTAGTGACAGGCAGAAGTCCTATGTCGATTTAAAAAGAAAAGATATTGAGTATCAGGTAGGTGATAAGGTATTCTTGAAAGTATCGCTATGGAAACATTTACTTCGGTTTGGGAAGAAAGGTAAGCTTAGCCCACGATATATCGGTCCTTATGAGATTCTTAAGAGAGTTGGATCAGTAGCTCATCAATTAGCTCTTCCTGAAGAATTGGCCAAGTTACATGAAGTGTTTCACGTTTCCATGTTGAGAAGATATCGATCTAATGATACACATAAGATTCCTGTGCAAGAAATTCAAGTCCAACTGGATTTGTCTTATGAGGAAGGGCTAGTATCCATCTTAGCTAGAGAAGTCTAACAACTCAGGAATAAGCAAATACCTTTGGTGAAAGTACTCTGGCAACACCATGGACTTGAGGAAGCAACTTGGGAGCTAGAATCGACCATAAAACTTGATACCCTCAACTATTTTCATCAGGTATGAATTTCGAGGATGAAATTCTTTTAAGGGAGAGAGAATTGTAAGGCCCCAAATTATACCCTAGTTGAAATGTTACATGTTCATGAAGGTATATATGATAGGTGTTAAAATTGTGACATGATTGTAAATTGTATATGTTTTGAATTTTGGTTTGATCTTGAATTTTGGTTTAATGGATCATACTTAACGATTTGGAATTAATTGGTATCATTAGAAAATTGAGGTATTAAAATGTACATTTGGACTAAGAAAATGTCAAGTGGTAAGACAAGTTGGTACATGAAAAATTGGAAGACTAAGCCTATGAGTTAGTGACATTTGGCATAGCTAATGTATTGACATTTGGCAACATTAGTTGAGTGACAAGTGGCTTAATTGGGTTATGGCATTTGGCAGCATGATAAGAAGACAAGTGACTCACTCCTATGTTGTCCATGTAGGTCACCCTATAGAAGGACATGTGTCCCTTCAAAGTTAGGACACCTTGCAAAGCAAGAGCTGAATCACTTCAGCTCATTTGGTGTTTCTGTTGCATTCTCACTACTCTCACCACCGAAACCTCTCACTCCCTCTCAACTTTTGGAAATTTTGCTTGATTTTGGATCATCATCACTTGGAATCTTTGCAAGATGCTGCATTAAGGAAGCTAGATCTTGTTATCTTCTATGTTGCCTTTTTAGTGCTAAGATTTGCACCTTGATCTTGGATGTGTGTTGGTTACTTGGAAAGGCAAGATTAGCTGGTTCTTTATAGTTGGAATTTGAAGTTAAATAGTAAGGGAATTCTAACTTGATGGAATGTTGTAACATGAATTCTATGTTACGTGAATTGGAATGGAATATGTGTGGAATTGATGATATAATAAGTTCTAGAACATGATGGTTGTTTAATAGATTTTGTTGCATGAAAGACAATGACTTGTGAGTTGCCAAATGAGTAATTTTGAGTTGAAATTGGATATGAAATTGATGAGGAGTTGGCATATAATTGAGGTATACTTGAAGCATGATTTAGGGATTGTCATGTTGGTGTTTTGAAATTTGGAAAAAGATGTTTGGATCTGGAATTCGCAAAAAAAATGGGTAGTCCATGATTGTGGCATTCATCCCACGATCGTGAGCAGATGCATTAGCTTCTGTCATGATCGTGGGAATGTACCCCACAATCGTGGGCAAGGCCATAACATGGTAATGTTTGTTTTATGTAATTGTTGAACCATAGTAGGACGTTATACCTTACATTGGTATAATTGAAGTTGATTAGGGTGTAATGAACCTAGTTTGAGATTAGATTAATTGGTTAAAGGTTGAAAAGGTTTTGGATTTTCAATTGAGGTAATAACTTATGGAAGGTGTTATTTTAATTACAAGTATCTAATTTAGAACTTTATAAGTTATTAAAGAAATGAACTATACTTATAAACACAAATGTGATTTAAATGATATGAGTGATGTGTTAGTTATGAATGCTTATGAATTGGGAACTTAAGTTAATACATGTAAAATGTAATTACTTAATGTCTCATTGGTATGTTGATGCAAATGCTTACATTCATAAGGCATAATGAGTTTGTTCAAGTGTGAATAAATATATTTAGTTTGAGCATAAGAAGATAAATTCATACTTATGCATTATTTCATTGTCAAGTGATTATGAAATGTAAAATGTTTCGTTTTAAAACTGCCAAGTCCTAGTTGTAGGTAAATAGGCATGCCTAGAAGGATCTGCAGCTGTTCCTATAACTTGACACTACGGTGTTCCCTGATTATTAACACTACAGTGTCTCCTGATTATCGACACTATAGTGCCCCCTGATTTTGAGACATAAGTCTCTTTTGTTCTGTGATTATTAGTAGTGTGCCCTAGGCCAATGGATATATATAACTTTTGTCCTAACATTATGACTTATTAATAATATATTATGAGGTATTCTTTCTATATATGCATGTATATCGTTTATGTAATGTGATTTACGTTCCATGAATAATATTAGGCTTATGTCATCAAGTACGTGACTTGGTAGTAAAACCATAAGCATTATAGTACTATTCTAAACTGTCCCTAGTCGATCGTTATTGGTGGAACAATAATAAATTAAGGCTAGTATGTGTTCTGATTGATGATCATGTCTTTTGATCATGGATATGAGTTATCGAATTAGAAACATAGATGTATGTTAGAGAACATATATTGGATCGACCCACTGAGAGAACACTGGATGGTTTCATGTCATTAGTGATTCTCAATATGGTTTGACTTTAGTCCTCTGACCTGAAATCATCATGGTTCCCTACATGAGGAATGTGAATTGTAACATCTCATCACCGACAGGGAGGGTACATCTCATCCTGAATAACAAGTAGTCTTATGTTGGACATTAAATGAATCATGCTAAGGGATGTGAATTGTAACATCTCATCACCGACAGGGAGGGTAAAATAGTAATTCGAAGTGGTTAATGAGTGCTTAGAAACGCCTTTATATGTTATTGCATAATACAGAATACATATACACGTGAATAGTAAAATTGTACATAAAAATGACTGTACATACATTCATGACATTTCCTGGTATATTTGTTAATAAATGTGATTGGTATTAAAAATGTCATTTGTGTGCATGAAAAATTGAGTTGGAGAGGGTCATTGTGGTTTTCGAATTTTTGGAAAATTTTAGAAAAAAAAATTCTGAAATTTCGGGGTAATTTCTGGACTTGGAAAAATGTCAAGTGGCATAATAAGTGTTTACCGGTAGTAGAAATTATTGTCCAATGGCAATGGAAATTTAGATAAATGATTTAGGAATTATTAACAAGTGCCATTGAAATTTGGGTGAAAATTGGCGTATAAATTAAACTTTATTTGGAAAGAACCAAATGAATGCTTAAAAATGAGACATGTGGCAAGTGACAAGTGTCACTTGCCTAACCATGTCTTAAAGCATGTGTTTTATTTATTAAACCCCTTCTTTTAGTAGCCTTCCACGATGGTTTGATAATTAGAAGACCAAATGGGATTTTTCTTCATGTTTTTCTCTCCATCTTCGTGACTTGCTCCCTCCTTCTTCGTTGGTTTCTTCCTTGCTTCCTTTTTGATATTTTGCTCATCTCTCCTACCTTCTTCTCCCTTGCTTTCCCTTCTTTTGTTCATGAAAAATCCAGCTTTCCCCCCCTCCCCAAGATGATGATGATGATCGTGTATGGCTAGGGGGAGTTAGGGATTTGTGGTAGTTTTGAAGAGTTGAAGTATTGGAAGCTTAATTAGGTAAGAGTTGTGTTTTATATGATGGATTTGTAGTTAAATGCATTATTTGTGATGGTTGTGAACCTAATTGCATGAAAATTGTGTGTGAAGAATATGGGTATGTAATTTGCCTGTTACTTGATGTTTGCTTGAGGATTGATGAGGTGGGATTGGATGAATGTAAGAAGAAATGTTTTAGGTGTTTTGGAAGTGA
>JANZLC010000200.1:24656412-24667331 GCA_026413385.1 Erythroxylum gracilipes
ATCTTAATTGAATTATTTTTGTGAATTTTACATATAGGTTGAAGGGAAAGTCACGTAAAGTTGCATAAAAAGAGAAATAAAAATTAAAAAGAAAAAAGAGAAAAGAAAAGTGGTGACTGGTGACTTGGTAAGTCACCACTATGCATGACTAACATTTAAGTTAAATGTTAGTCACAGTGGGTGTCACGACCATGCATTTAATTTAAATGTTAGTCACGGGGCTGACTTAACTAGTCACCCTCGTGTGTGGTTAGTCACGGTGGTGACTTAATTAGTCACCCCTGTACGTCGCTAGTCACAGGGCGACTTAATTAGTAACCCCCATGCGTGACTAGTCATGCAATAGTCTAGGTTAGAACCCTAGACTATTGCATAGAAGCTATATCATTGAAAATTCATGAATTGCATTTCATTCACATACATATCAATAGCATACACACATGAATTATGAATTAGTACACATTGCAAAGAATGTATATGCACTCAATTGACTCATTCCTGGGTATGAAAGGTTGAAAATGATCATGATGTGAATTGTGTATTGTGTATTGTGTATTGTTTATGCATTACATTTTGGTTTGATTGATTACAAGTAGTAAATTTGGAATTAATTGGTACATTAGAAAATTTATGAATTAAAATGTATATTTGGTCTAGGAAAAATACCAAATGATAAGATAAATTGATACATGGAAAATTAAGATGACTAAGCCTATGAATTAGTGACATTTGGCGTGAAAAATTAAGTGACAAATGGCATAGCTAATTATTTGACAAATGGAAACAATGAGTGGGTGACAAATGGCCTAGCTTAATGGTGACATTTGGCAACAAATATGTAGGACAAATGGAGAACATGCTTAGGGACATATGTTATGGTAATATGGAGACACCTAACATCTAAGGTGTTAAATTTCTGCAGGAGTAAAATTAGTTTTGCTCATTTCTTCTTCTTTCTTCTTCTCACATCACCAAAAAACTTGTACATCCTTGTATCTTGCCTATGTTTGTGTCCAATTTCTACACCAATAATCCATGCTTTAACCTCACAAAGTTAGGTAAAGAATCAGAGCATAGTTGTTCCTGTTATAGCCTTTGATCCTAATCGAAATCCATTCAATTCCCACCTTGAATTCATGATGATTTTTGCATGCATGGAGAGCTGAATTAGCTTGATCTTTGAGCTGAAATTTGAGCTAGACAATTAAGTAAAAGATTGGTATTTATGGCATGTTATAATAGAGAATTTATGATGATGAAATTGGGAAGGATTGTATAGGATGTTAATGTTAAAGATGTGTTGGAAAATGGAGAATGAATGGACACTTTTCTGTTATGTTTTTGCATGTAGGAAAATAGTCATTTATGGGCTCTTGTATGGATTATGTAATTTGGGATTTGAAGTATACTTGATGAGGAATTCATGATAAAGATAGGTGTTATTAAGAAGTTTTCGAATTTGGAAAAAATTAGAGTTGTAGGTTTGTTTGTTAAAAGTGACTTTTAATGATATAAGTGAGTAGAATTTTGTAAGCCTTAGTGTAACTAATATAGAAGTTAAATTAACCTGAAATGAAGTAACTTTAAAGGACATGAAATCTGGAACATTTCAGGTATTAGTGATGTTTTTAAGCTTGTAAAATTCGTGAAGTATTGAAAGTAAGTAAAGTTACACACATTAGTGATGTTGATGACAAATTCTGTAATTTTAATTTCAGCCTTGTGTATATGTCGAATCAGCTGAGAAATTTCACTCTTAATTGGTATATTTGGACTTGATTAAGGTTAGGAATGAGCCTAGATTATTTTTTGATTAATTGGTTAAGAGCTTGATAAGTTATGTAGTTAATTGACGTCATAACCTAAAGAACGAACTGTTTTGATGTGGTTGACTTCAAATCTGGAAATTATAATTAGTTAAAAGAATACATAAGTTCTTTTAATTCAAACATGATCTTAAGGACATGAGTAATGTGTATAAGGTATGGATGAATGAGAATTGAAGAACATGGGGTAACTATGAATGAGAATTGGGTAAATTTATGAATATATATTGCTAGAAAAAGTTTGGTGAATGTATAGATCTAGCTTGCTGAAATTCCAGATTTAAAGTAACAATTGTGTGGGTGTTATAAGAGGCCTTTGATTATGAAAATTTTCAAGGATAAGAGTAAAGTATGGTTAATGTATTTGTAGTAAATCAAGCTAACTTAAAGGTACAAACCTGATTTCAAAATGGTAGTATATAAAATAAGAAGTTTGAATGGTCTTAGGGTGTATAAGCACAAATTGAATATTAAGATCTATATATAAGAATACATACCTGGGAAAGTCAATTGAGCATGCATTGAACATAACACATATACATGTGTATGATTGAGTATTTATTTGATTAAATAAGTTAGTAATCTGTACATATAAGTGTATTATATGATTTAGAAGCACAAATTGACCGACAGCCTCTAGACATTGCCGGCTCGTCAAGGCAATAGCTATCTGGAGTATACTGTGAGTTAACCTAAATGTTTACTCACTATATTTGAATTGTTCTTAATTAACTGTTAGATAATTAACTGTTACTAATATGATTGTGTTAATTTCGAATATTGATGGTCTGAGGAATTTTGATATTCGAGACTGTATTGGAAGTGTTTGCAAATTGAATATGAATATGGAAATTGTGTTCTCAACTATATGTTGAATGCCGGACTTAGATTTGATGAATGTTCTATATAAATGTGCACACTGAATGAGAGTTATTGATAGCATAATATGTGATTTGATGCATTTTCATTACATTGATATGCATGATTAGATAAAGGAGTTGTACCGGAGTGACCAATGTGAAAAAGAGCTTAAAGCTCATAAATGTGCACATAGAGCCATGGGCTCCACGATTAATGAGCTCGGTATCTACAACATGTGCGGGATAGTATCTGAAATGAGCCCGGTATCTACAATGAATACGAGACAGTTAAATAGGCACTCGGTCACAACAAAATAAAAATGAAAGTGGAGCCTCATATACATTATATATTTATCTTTACATGTATCATGTGAATCATTGTAAAGAATGACTAAATTGAGTTGAATGTTATGCTATGTTTGTGAACATGTGAATGATTGTGAAAAAAAGTACTGAATTGTGTTGATATAGT
The DNA here is from genome assembly GCA_026413385.1 of Erythroxylum gracilipes. Classification (NCBI taxonomy): domain Eukaryota; kingdom Viridiplantae; phylum Streptophyta; class Magnoliopsida; order Malpighiales; family Erythroxylaceae; genus Erythroxylum; species Erythroxylum gracilipes. Next base: position 24,659,571 of record JANZLC010000200.1, read on the forward strand.
GATCTGAAATACTTGTATCCATGTTGATTATATGAATGATTGAGGTGAAGGATTAGATTGTTCTGAAAATATTATATGACATGTTTGTATTATAATATGCTTGTTGAGATATGATGTATAGTGTGATTTGGTATACAAAACTTTATGGGAATTGATTCAAGCTAATGTAATATACTTGTGAATTTGGTTGTGTACTTGATATGTTGTGTTTTGACTCGAGTGAGAACATCGATGATGGTTCACTTACTGAGTTCCAAAATTCACAAAAATTGCAACGTTATTTTTCAGGTACTGAGGAGACCTAGCTTCTAAGGAAATCTAGTAGAAGTCTAGTATTGACAATTTTGGAAATAAGAATGGCTTAAAGGTCTGGTCAGTTGATATATGAGGAGTTTAGATAGATTGTCTCTGTTAGCATCTCATTTCATGTTAGATATTTTTGTAAAGAATAGTAAACTCTCAAATGTTTTTGTAATGTAAATATATAGATTATGAGATGTAATGACAATGTAAATGATGTTTATGAAATGAAATGAGAAATGTTGAACTTATGATTACTTATGTTCTGTATGATGCCATAATAGTAAATATGATTGTACTAACATGCCATTTTCATACGGTATTTTCTTGAATGTCCTCTGGATGTTTGGGTATATGCTCTATGGTAGTGGTGTGTTACAGTAGATGAACAAAGCACACATATAAAATCTACAATTGGGAACTTAAATCTATCATTAGTTATAACACATCCTAGGAATTTATATTAGTCTAGATATTAAAATACTTTAAAGTTTATTGAATCATGACTGCAAAGATGAGGCTTCATGGAATGGATTAATTATATTTGGATTATCTATTTGACTATTTTCTTTGTGTTGTATTTTATTGAATATTCCTTTTTTAGATTTTATTTGATTTTATTCATAAACTTCATTAACAATTAATTCATTTTAATTATTTGACTAGTTAACAATAGGAGAGTGTTTTAAATTTTTTTTAACTTTCTTAACAGATTAACACTCTATTCATTACCATATTATTTATTAAATGATATGTGCACTTGCCTTAGGTTATGAGTAATTATTAAGTGATAGATACAAAAATTAAGAGTAGACAAAACATAACAAGTTTTTGGCATTTTTAAGGAAACAATTGGTGTTTATGAAACTCAAAAGCTATTAGTCTTGTCATTTTATTTTTTCTATTATTAGTTTATTTTAATTATAAGTGTGAACTAGGTGGATGACAAGGAGAAGAAACTCTTTTTTCCTTGAAGAAGTCCAAGTGCTTGAAAGAACACTTCTTCAAATAAAAAGAGAATGAATTAAGCAAAAAGCCCAAGAACTATAACCTAATAAAATAGTGAAGAGAACCATATTACAACTTATATGGAAAAATTGAAAATTAATGAATTACTATGAAATAACCTCAAATATTATTTAGATGTTGTAACATTATACTTAAGTTAATGGGTTTGTATATCAAGATCCCAACTTAAACATTATTAAATTTTTAATAGCACTTTTAAGATTAGTGGAGCTACCAAAGATGCAATAAGAATGAGGTTATTTCTATTTTTGTTAAAGAATCGAGCAAAGTAGTGGTTAAAGAAATTATTTGCAACATAAATATGAAAATTGGAAAACCCGATAGGGAAATTCTTACTAAATATTTTCTAATATCAAAGAAATTAAAGTTAAGGAATGGTGTCTTTGCCTATCATTTATTTTAGAACATCACATAAAATGTGGGAGAGACATGAAGATCTAATAAGGTAGTGCTCTTACATTATAACCTACTAATATGTATGTAGGTTTAAATGTTCTATAAAGTTTGATCTATTCCATAAAGCAGATGATTGATGTAGTAGCTAGTGGCACACTTAATAATAAGACTGTGTATGCTACCCTTGAGCTTAACAAAGAGATGGAAATGAAAATTATCAGAAGAAATCGAAGATGGCAAGAAATAATGAACCAACAAGTATATCAAATTTTGATGGTATGACCACATTGAAATCTCAAGTAAAGGCCTTAATATGAAAGATTAATGGATTAATTGCTTCAATAAGATAAACTAAAGTGATGATTTATGAGATTTGTGTAAGAGGACATCTAAGTAGCGATTGTCAAAGTGTAAACCATATTGCTAAAATACATGAGTTCAATAAAAAAGACCTTTAATTTTAGATAAATCTTTCCTTACTATTGCTAGAGCAATCACAAATTATAAGGAAGGTGAATTAATGATTAAGTTAGAAGAGAAAATGGTCACTTCTTGATTTAAGATTAAAATATCCATTTTGTATTTAAGAATGACTCATACTAGGCTAACCATTATAATATTTTGCAAAAATCATCAAATATGAAGTTGAGGTGAAAAGGGAAAGAACAAAAAAGAAAAGAAAAGAGGAGGATAGCCTTTTATTGGCACCATCTACAATCAAAATGAAAGGAGTGACAAAAATATTGCCTAACAAATTAATCAAGTTATGTCTTGAGAAATTCAAATTTAAAAAGTCACGAATGCCTAACTCATTTCATATAACCTTTTAGCTTTTAGTCATATTTTTTAAATCCTATCAAATATAGAAATCACTTACCAAACAAAAACATGTTTATCTTTGACAATTCATACTCCTAGTCACTGTGGTTTATCCACCTTTCCTCCAAAATAACCTTCTTTTCATGGGTAATAGCATCATCTTCAATCTTTTGGGATCTTTTTTTTGAAGTTACAAATCAAGAGAGCGAATAATTTCTAAGTCATATTTAAGTAAGAGGAAGATTTAAGGAATGCGTGGAGGTTAATTTCCTAATAAACACACAAATAGTCTAATGAGCATCAATGAATATCCACTTCCAATATTCTCTAACCCAATACAAGCTCAATTTCATAAAACTTTTAAGTCCTAATCATTTAAATCAAATAAGGGTATATATTGATTGGAATTGGAATTAGTGGGCTTAATAGAAGGAGTTATTACGTCCATTGACAATATAGGTTGGGCTATGTTTTTTGAAGCAAAAAAAACATGCTTATGGGGAATTAATTTTAGAAATCTTGACTAATTTTAAGGAAACTAGGAATGCTAAATTAGATGAGTAGGATCAAATTTACTTTAGGCTTGGGGAAAGCAGAATAGAAATTTCATTCAATAATTTTAGAGTTCAATATAGGATTTACGCTCTCAAGCAATTAAATACAAAAAGGCGATAGAAACCCTAAAATAAAATTTGACAATGAGAAAATTCCCAAAATCCTTAGTATATTTATGAGTTCTACATTAAGGGTTACATCTAATTAAGATCCTATAGGGACTAAGAGTATCCACATCATTTCTCCTCACCGTCTTATATGGTTACCTTTAATAATTTATATAACTTTGATGCATAGTGGGGTATAGACTGTTTAACTTGAGTTATTGCTTCATCTTATAGTTAGAGAAAATGGACAATAGGAAGAAGGGAGACATCTGTTGTAGTTCACACTTGACTAGGTTAACAAGGAATCTAGGCGTACTTTGTAAACATTTAGGTTTGACATTAGGTTATAATAAGGTTATCATCAATCATGATATGATGATATATATAAAGTTAGTTAGTAATATTGATGGCGAATATGTGTTGGCTAGGATGGATAAAGGAGGAAGAACAAACACCTAAGAGAGTGGAGTCGCGCTACCTATAGCTGTTGCACTGAAGAGAGAGAACCTCAGACATAGTAAGTGGTGGAGGACACTAAGGAAGTCAAAATAAAAATAGAATATCTTATGTGGGAAAGAATCGATGGGATGGTTCATCAACTAGAGAGGCAATATGTATCCTTATGCGAGGAACAATAGAGTAGTCCTAAAAGTTAGATTGAATGGAAGAGAACCTACCTACCTATTTCTACCATGTTATATTTCTTATGTCATCATACCCTTTCTACCACCTTCACCTTGGGACGATGCTCATGATGATGTAAATGATAGTTGATGGTTTTTTTCCTTATTTTCTCATGTATTTTGTTTTATTTAGTTTCTTCTTTGTACATTTTAAACTACATTTTATATTTTAATTATGTTATTTTACCTTTTACTTAGTCCTTTTTTAGGTTTATTTTGTATATAATTCCCACTACGTTTTCTATTTTATGTATTTATGAGTCTTTGGTAAGTTGCTAATGATTTTTAGATTTATGTCACATTTATATTGAAAAGAATGCAATATAAGGCTTAATGAAGTTTTTTTTTCAATCATTGCTTTTCCTTCCTTTATATCCATTATTATGGTACTTTATAAATTGCATTATGCTTATCTTTGGCTAATTGAGGACAATGGAAATTTTAACTGTAGGGAGAGTTGTAACTATTTAGAGCCACATATGTCTTAAAAAGTTGACCTATATGTAATTAGCTTAATAAGTGATAATTGTAAGAAATTAAACAATGAAAGAAAGGTTACTAAGAGGAATGTTTAGAAGCTAGAATCGATTTTGATTCAACTATGTTAAACAATAATAGATAAAAGCATTAATGAGTATTTTTGTTTCAATTTAATTTAATAACCTTAATATTGATGTCTAATGTGAATGATGGAGCATTTTATATGATTTTAACAAAAATCAGTTATAATTGATCTTATTAAGTAGCTTAGTATTCCTTTTCATTAAAAGTATGTGAATAAAATGAAAATAAGTAAATTCATTCTATTGAGTTCAACCAAAATAAAATGTTGAAGTTAAGAGTGGTGATAGAAGCCATTTAAAATGGTTATCTAATTTAGGAATTAGTGGTATTCATGATAAGGTGTTTACCTTCTTATTAAAAGGCTCAGATAAAATTTTAAACAAGCCTTAATGCTCCATAAAAGTACCAAAAAATAAGTGCTTAGTTTATTTTTGATATTGGTTTTTAAGTGGTTGGGAGTGAAACCTTTTTAATCATTTATGTTAATTTTATACCTATGGTTAAATTTCTTGAATTGAAATAATTTTTAAAGGGTTGTTGACTTAGCTTAAACTAAACTGGAAACTAGTGCAAGTATTTAGAGATATGAATAGTTGATGAAAAATAAGCTAGGTGGATGATGAGGAATTGTAATAACTAGTATTAATTTGTTTAAATTTCCTATAATTGTAAATTATTTAATTTGAAATTGATTAAGATTGATTTTCTTGAGGATAAGGATGAACTTACGAGTGCGAACATTTAATGTATGTAAAATTTACATGTATTTAACAAGTATTTTGCTTTATTTTTGTATATAAATTACCTTGATTCACTTAAATTATGTTATATTTTTTAGTAATGAAGAAGATATTTCCTCGGGATGATATTTTTCAAGAGTTAGAGAGGATTACCTAAAGAAAATAATAGAGCTTATGAGCTAATGGGGATTTTAATAAGGCATTGAACTTAGTTGATTGTGAATTATTTTAAAATACTGTAGGGCATTTGGCTTTCCTAACTAGGTTATTTACTGGATAAAAATTATATCTTAACTATTTCTTATAACATTATAGTCAACATGAATGCTATAAAGAGGTTTAATGTAGCTAGAGGTCCCATACAAGGTGGATCCTCTATCTGTATATCTATTCTCTATATGTATGGAGGGGCTTCATATATTTCGAAAAGATATAATTAACACGGATAATATATTTATTTACAACTATTAGTGCTAGAAGCTAAAGTAGTTAACCTTTCCTTTATAGAAGATATTGTTTTATTATGGGGAGCATACTTATACTTTATCAAAACACTAGTTAAGTATATTAAATATATCTTGAGACAACTTTAGGCTAACTATGAATTCTAGGAAGAGTCATTTAGATGTGTAATTAGCTGAACCTTTAGTTATTGATAAACATCTTTAAATCATGGGCTTTAAGCTCCAAAATCCATGATTTAAGCATCTTATAGTTATGATATCTTCCAAAAGGATATCCTACAAGAATTGACATGCTCTCTTTAACTTAATTCAATTAAGGATAAGATATTAAAATAAGTCACCTATCATGCGCTGGTAGGTTCCAACTAATTAAACATATGCTAAGTAAATTAGGAGATCTTTGAGGAATTTGATATGATTTAGGAAGCAATCAAGAAAGTGTTAACTAAGGTAAAATGGAATGAGAACTGTGCCCTCAAGTCATAAGGTTATTTAGGTATCATTCTTATTAAACCTATGCACCAAATGCTTTTTCAAAGTAATTTTGGAAATTACTAATAGATAAGGAGTATTTATGGGTGAAATGAGAAAAAAAATGCACTAAAGGTTTTAGTAATTAGAATACAAAGATTAGTTTTACCCCATCATATTCCTTAAAGAAATTTATAAAAGTAAGGGGAAAACTAATTAGCAAGCTAAAAGATCTAGAGGGAAGTGGTAAGTTTACCTCCTTCTGGTTTGAAAATTAGCACAAATTGGGTTCTCTTTAGAAGCTCCCTAAATTATGGATTAGCATACCTATTGGAATAAAAGTAGAGGAGTTCATACATGACTATTCTTGGTAATGGAATTTGTTAACTTTAATGGATTCTTTAATCTTAGAGAAAATATTATTGATTATAAACCCATTATAATAGGTTAGTTGTTTTGCTATGATATAGAAAAATGCCCTTTTCATTCTCCAGCTATCCATTCACAACATGTTATCTAAAAAGGATAGGATAAAGAATTCATGAGTCCCTTAAGTGTCCACTTTATAGCCTTAAAGACTATTCCATTAACCATATCTTCTTTAGGTGAACTGCTCAAAGGTGGTATGACAAAACTTTCAAACTCTATTTAGTATGTAATGTAGTAGTTAGGATTAGAAATATGTAATAAAAAATTCTAATGCAAAAATGACCTTATTGTATTTAAATTGAGTTTAACAATGTCATCTACACTTTATAAAGTGAAAGAAATCAATCACAATTTAGGAATGTAAAGAAATAAGTGTAAGAATTATGTAACTATTCTTTTAACTTGAATAAAGTCCTAGTAAAGAACTTCAACAATAGAAGTAGTAAAACAATAGCAAGATGAAAGATATCCTATTAACTATATTTGTTTAGCCTTATCTTTTACTTAGACACTAAAGGATTGACACATTCAACCTATTTGTAATTTTATAATTTTCTTTAGTAGTTTTCCTTACTTTCCTTAGTGAGATCATTAATGCATTCTATTCCAATTTCCAAAAAGTAAAAGCATGAAGAAAACCAAATTTTAGCTAAAAATAACCTAGTACATGGCTATATGCTAACCCATGTCCTTCTCAGACCATATAAAGATGAAGCCATAGCCAAATATATGAGAAGAAGGGAGACTATGTGAAGAAGAAATTTTTGGAAGAGCAATAATAACTGAGACACAACCATAAGAAAATTTATAAAAGAACAGAACCTAAGAAATTGTAGGTCAGAGCTTGTATTACCCTTTATAATGTTATAGAAAGATAAATGACTTAGGACGCATTTATTTCCCATACCATGTTTTAAATGAAGTAAACATATAAAAGTAGTTGGAAACACTAAATATAAGATCTTCCTGACATTATTTTCTATTTTAATTTTATTTAAAACATAAAGTTAGTTACAGTGAGGTAAAACTGTAGTAAATCACACGTTAATATATTGAGCAATAATAAGAACAAGATACACAAGAAGGGGGGGTTTGAATTGTTGTATCCTTTTTGATTATATCCCCTTAAAAATATTACTGTTTCTTTCAGAAACTTATCGTAAATCAAGTTATAACTAGTTTGTAAAACTTTGTTAGTATTGAA
>JANZLC010000200.1:24669888-24690109 GCA_026413385.1 Erythroxylum gracilipes
GGGTTTTCCAGATTAGACAAGTTTCCAACACGGATTTGCGATCAGTTTAGATTTTCGGATTAAGTAGTTGGGTTCCGAAAACGGGATCCAACAACTTAAAACTTAATTGGCCTACCTCTATATAAGTTTATTATTGGTCGTAAATGGGTCTACAAAATCAAAACTCAAGCTAATGAATCAGTCAAATGATACAAAGAATGATTGGTTGCAAAGGGGTTTACTCAAAAATATGGAATTGACTAGGAGGAGATCTTTACTCCAATTGCTTGCCTGACTTCAATCCGCAGTCTTATTGCATCAGTAGCCAACAAGCATTGGGAATTGTTCCAGATGAGTGTCAAGAATACCTTTCTCAACAATGATCTTTATGAAGAAGTATATATGTAACTTCTACCTCAGTATGCTCATCAACCTAATAAAGTTTGTTGTCTTCATAAAGCTTTGTAGGTCTTAAGCAAGCTCTTCGAGCGTGATTTGCTAAATTTAGCTCTACCATCAACTGTATTGTCTTTACCTCAAGCTCTTATGACCATGCTTTGTTTATCAGAAAAACAAATCAAGGGTGCACTCTTCTCCTTCTATATGTTGATGACATGATGATAACTAGCCATGACACTCAAAGGATCGCTACTCTCAAATCTTGTCTTCATCAATAATTTGAAATGAAAAATTTAGGTCCCCTCAATTATTTTTTAGGTCTTGAAGTATCTTTTGATGATTCAGGCTACTACTTGTCTTAAGCTAAGTGTGCTACTAATCTTATCTCTCGTGCTAGCCTTACTGACACTAAGATTGTCCACTTGATTATAATGTTCATATCTTTGCCATTGATGGAACTCCTCTGAGTGATGGTACACTTTATCGACAACTAATTGGTAGTCTTATATACTTTATTGTCACCTATCCAGATATTGCTCATGTTGTTCCCGTCGTCAATCAGTTCATGTTTGCACCTCGCATCACTTACATTTCAATTATTCTCCGTATACTTTAGTACAATTAAGGAAGCTTATTTCATGGGCTTTACTTCAGTCATTTATCTTCATTGAACTTACTTGCATACTTTAATACAGACTGGGCTGAGAGACCCAGTTGATCACTGATCTACTATACTAGCTATTCTTTCTTTTTTGGCACATCTCTTATTTCTTAGAGCAGTAAGAAACAAACAATTGTCTCTCGCTCAAGTACTGAAGCATAATATTAAGCCCTAGCTAACACTACCTATGAACTTTTATGGTTACGATGGTTACTTTAAGACATATATGTCTCATTTTCTTCAGCAGTTCCTCTCTTTTGAGATAATCATATTGTTATACAGATTGCTTACAATGATGTCTTTCATGAACGAACTAAACACATCAAAATTGATTGTCATCTTGTCTGTCATTATATGCTTCAAAGAACTATAACACTTGTCTCAATCTCACCCCAATCAAAAATTGCTGATCTTTTTATGAAATCACATCCACCTCAACGTTTTCAAGATCTTCACTCTAAACTCAAGTAATCATCTGCACTACCACCTTAAATTTGAGGGGAGCTATTAACATAATTTTCAAAAGTCAAACGTCAACATACATGTAATCTTAATTTTCTCCTAAAATCATGTACAATAATACTATGTAATTATTAGTTGATTTTTTTCTTTACTTGGACGCACCTAAAGTGTATATATAGATGGATGTACATAATATTGAGCATAAATAGAAACGCAGAAAGTCTTTTGTCATTCCTTCTTTACTCTTTATTCTACATAAATAATTATAATTGTATCCATCAATGAACTTCTATGAAATGGTTTCACGGGATCCCGTAGTAATAACTAATATAATGACTTCTCACCCGATTTGGATCAGAGATTTGGAATAGAGTAAAAAGTGAGAGTAATAGTAATATGTTCTAATCATCATTCTTTGTTGCCAATAATAATTAGTAACTGTATCTTTCCCTTAAAATTAGTTGATTCCAATATGTTCAAGTGAATGAATTATTATTGGGACACATAGGAACGAGCTAGGAATTTGTGTAAGGTTAACTTTTTTATAATTAAAGAATAATATTTTTAACTTACAAAAATTTTAATTATATAGTTGAAAATTTCAGCATCCATTAAAAACGATTGATATAAGTTCTTTTATAATCTATAAATGACGTAAAAATCTTGTAGTATCAATATAATGAATAGTTCCATACTTAATATTGTTATTTTTTAACTAAAAGGTCATTCTTGCATAATAACTAATAGATTTATAGATCATAAAATTATCAAAATTGATTATTATTTTTTACTCCTAAAAAATTTGTGTAATTTAATGTCAAAAAAAAAATTGTGATGGATCTGTAGAAAGATTTACCAAGAAAACTGTATGCCGATAATTATTTAAAATAAAGTACATATCTTCTATCCTATTTTTTATGTAAGACTTCATATCAAGAATTTAAGTAGATTCAATTTCCGATGGAGATGTCACCTCCTTTATAGATATGGACCTGCAGGAGTAAAGGACGGCTGGTGTGCACAGTGACTTAACAAAGGTCTTTTTTTTTTTTTTTTGGTAAATAAAGGTCAATTTCCTGCTACGAGGCAAAGTCTCTGCAATAATTGTACTCTTGAGCCAAAAATAAGGGCGAATGTTGAAAGCAGGCCAGGCCTAATTCAACAAAAACCAACAATAATTTAGATTTTAAAAAAAGGTTCATGTGACTGTTATCTTCTTGTCTGTAACACGAGCATTTAAGCAAAATGAAGGAACAAGAATTACCTGTTACTTTGTCTTTCTCCAGAGAGCTCTCACCATTCAAAAGGTGGTAGAACACCTTGTACTATCTATCCGTTCAACAAAGATTGACCCATCAGATCACTATCAATGCAATTCGTCTACATCGTTGCCCCCTTATTGCAGAAAGCACCGTCCCACACACATTTTTTGTCAGTTCTTGGAAAGTATCATTGCCTCTCCCTACACAACTTTTGTCCATTCTCAAATAGTCCCCAGGACATATCTATATCTTAGAAGCAATGAAATCTATCCGGTACACACATTGAACGGTAACCATGGACTCGGAAACAGGAGTCTTCCTGTTATTTGCCAACTAAACCACAAGTTTGTATACTCTTGCAGCTCATAATCAAGTTGGCAAAAAGTCCCACTTCAAGATTAGTGTTATTTGTTGCAGCGATGAAGCAGAATCTAATTTCTTCTGAGAGTTTAGGTACATTTCCCAGTCCAGGTGTATCAAGCTATCAGGATAAAGGGTGGTGCTCAGAGAGGGTACCACGTCAATCACGCGGCGACAGGAGGCATATCGGTGTACTGAGGCCTTTTTATAGTGGCAGGGCATTGCCTTCCAAGTGGGATGACGCTGAAAGGTGGATCTGCAGTCCTGTTTTTGGGTACGATGCTGCTACCTCTCAATCTCGGCTTCAAAGACGTCCCAAGTCGAAAAGTGGGCCTATTATGCCTCCTGGGGTTGGACAATATTCCAATTGCTCGCCTTCTTTGCAGATTTTTGATGGCGCTTCTTTGAAGAATTTCATGAAAACTCCGTTTCGACTGGAGTTTTGATGCCCAACGGAGTTGCTATCCGTTATGGAGGAGTTGGAAATGATGGACATGCTACTGTGGCTAGTCTGCCTTGGTCAGACGTGGTGAGCGAATGTTCGTTGCCTAGCTCTCAAGGTATGGCTTCTGTAGAGATTAAAGATTGATAGTGAACTAATAACCATTTTGGTGGAGTTAAATCACTTGACGTGTTAAGCCTTGAAAATATATTTCATGAGCATTTACAGGTGAGAAGAAAATACAAAGCATGAGTTGATGTATATAATCAACGAAATATTCTCAATTCTTCTCTTATCCCTCTCTTTTGGAGCTAAGGAATGTGAAAGTTAGTCTATATCTTGGAGTTTCTACAGGATAGTCTTGAGAAGACCCAACTAGCTCATTATGATGCCTTTTTGTCCATTCCTTGTTTCTGAGTTCTGTACATATTTCAAGATTCCAGCTTTAACATTAACAATTTTATTCTGATGCTAGCTGCTCACTTGTTGAATCGAATTTACAGATGAGAAACTTGACGACGTGAATAATGAACAAAGTCTGATAACGCGTGACATTTCAAGAAGGGACAGGGCAACTCAGATGAGTCCTGAAGGCACCAATCACTCATCTACAACAGGATCCTCATCTCCACCTACTAACCCTCCAGAACTGGAGTCTCAGAAGGACAATACATCTAAAATGGAAGTGAGGGAAGTGCGTGTCGACAAAAGATCCACCATGATTAATAGATGGTCAAAAAGACCTTCTTGCATAAGCAATAAAGGATCAGCAGGTTTAAAGGACTACAAGGAAAATTACAGACAAGCTAGGAAGTCATCTTGGGATATTTCAGATGCAGCATCAGACTTTTCCATGTATGTGTTAATCTCTGCATTTTATTTTGGACAGCCTTCCCAGGACTTTCAGTTTGTAGTTTTCATCAAACAAATGGATTGAACAGCACAAATTTATGAACCATCTTTTAAGGATAGGAAGTATTTTCCTGATCTATTCCGTGATACAGGAAAGGTTATGAACTAAACTCCAAACACAAGCAGCCATATGACCTTGGGGAAGGAATTGAATTTAACCTATGCGACCACAAGTCATAGCCTCATTCTTCATCAATGGAAGTCTATTTTCAGTTTTTTGATAGATAATGAAGATGTCCATAAGTAAGTCTTGTGACTTAAGAGGTAGAGGAAGCCTAGTATCTATTGTACCGCAAAAAGATTCTTGTCAACCCTGAGACGCGTGATAATCGCTTTAAAGAAGTAAAAAAGTCCAAGATGTTTTGACCAAAGACATTGCAATCTTACCGTATGTAAAGTTTTTTATGTCCAATGAAGCTTACCCTTACAATCCGAACATACTCTATGAAACTTTGACCTTTTGTGGTCATTTCGACTGCAGGTTACAAAGAGAGGAAGCCAAGATTACTGCATGGGAAAACTTACAGAAGGCGAAAGCAGAAGCAGCAGTAAGAAAACTCGAGGTTGGTTATATTCATGTAGCACTGTAACATTTAGTTGTTGAATAGCGTTTGAAAGCTCCTTTTATTTATTTTATTTTGGTTCCAACTAGACTCTCATGTTTATGGATTCCCTTCTCATATATTTGGAACTTATTTTCTAATGCTTAGATGAAACTTGAAAAGAAAAGATCATCATCCATTGATAAGATATTGAGTAAATTGAGAAGCGCTGAGATGAGAGCTGAGGAGATGAGAATCTCGATATTGGTCCCTAAAGATCACCAAATTCCGAAGACGTCCCACAAGTTTCCATTTCTCCACAAGCTTGCTCAGTTCCGTTCGTTAAGCAGCTGTTTTCTCAGCGATGCTTTATGATGTTCAGGCCATATCCTGCTGCTCTGTTCTCCCTACCTGGCGGCTCTATCTCGTAGCCCAAGTTCAAGTTTTGTATAGAACCGTCTTTTTCGACCCCCGTGTATTCAGAAATTTGCTATACGTGCAAATTCTTTGAGCTGTATTAATCCAGGTAGAATCATCCTGAATTGTTTAATTTAGAAAACCAATCAGTAAGATATAAGACCACAACTTCAAAAGCACTATTGAAATGTTTGTCACTGGGATTCCTGAACTGCTTGCTGGTTACAGGCGCAAGGCCTTCAACGCAACACTTACTAGAGCGACCATTACGGACAAGATTCCAGCCTGACCAAAATTTATAAAGCAAGGAGACACCTAGATGAAATGTTTGTTCTTGTTACGCTTCTTTTTCTTTTTTCGAATTGTTTCTTAAAGTCTTGTGTCTGTAGTTGCAAATGACATGCATCAAAATAGCAAAAGTTGGTAAATGACACAGTGCAGGACTCCAAATGTCCTGTTCGTCATTTATAGCACGAAGAACAAATACACTAGCCGAAATGGTAAGGCTCCAGCACAAACCCACATGTAATCTTTGGATTCCTTCTCATATTGAGCAGGACCACAATGATACTACAGTACACCAGAAGTTCAGCAGAGAAGACAGTTTGTTAACATTAAACAGTTCAAATTATTCCGGTCCTAAACCTAGCACTTGCCCTCATCTCCTTGTAAACCAGTTACAATCGTAGGGCCAATTGATCATTGTTGGAGGCGACGTGCGCGTGGCTAATATGGTCTATACCTCCAATCTGCTCTCGAAGGTCTAGCACTCCCAATGCCATAACCCCACTGCATGGCAAATAACGAGTTATTTAACAATATGCTATGCGAGACCCATTCTGTTATCCACTACTATAACATCTATCTTTTCTATACGAATGAAAATAAGTGAAGAGCTGTAAGGAAACTTGAGCTATTTTTCAATTTTCTCTTTATTCGTTGCTATACTTACATCATCAAAAGCCAGGCTTCCATACATCCTACCAAAGTTGCGCATAGGACCACCATAGCCCCCAAAAGGTTCAGGGCCATTCATCATAAACGCTCCACTAGGGCCAGCATCATCAAGAGGTGTGGCTGAATCTATAGCAACCTGGATCGAAAGTTTAGATCATAAAAATCATCCACCAAAAAAAGAAAACCCTTGACAGATTTTTGTATGATTTTGTGTTATGGCAAGGCTAGGTAAACAGAAGTTTCATGGACTACCTGATGCCCACATATCTCATGGGATCTTCGAGACACGCGATCTGCTACACCTTCTTCAGCAAATGTTACAAACCCAAAACCTCTATGACCACTCCTCTTTGGGTCCTACTCTTGTGGAGTATTTTAAATGTTCATCAGGCTGACTCAGAATTATGACTCAACATTACAGTAAAGCAACAATAACATACCTTTGGAACATAAACATCTAATATATGGCCAAATCTACCAAAATACTGGCGCAAGTCTTCTGCAGTTGCTTCCTGTGGAAGCCTGCCAACAAAGATCTTTTTGCCCATCCCTCTAGCAGGTTCTCCTCCTACCCAATGAGAAGAGAAATAAATATAGAAATCATTAATAGAATGAACAATCCAGAACATAATTTGTAATTGCACCAACTTCCGTAAAATGAGCCTGGATGGTCATATAAGGTAGGAGCTCCTAGTGCTGCATATCTAGTTGCTGCAGAAATATATGCATTGTATGCACCATAACCACCATGAGACATTCTTCCTACGGGCCTGAAATCATCTTCCTGACAGTACAGAGTTAACATTAACTTCACCTCTGAATGTAGAACTTATCAAGGGCTATTGCAATATACATATCCTGGAACTAACAAATGCAATTTAAGTTATAATTTAAGAGGAAGAGCATTCAATCACGGATATAAAACTAGGTAGATATGTTAGAACATGCCTTTGGTGTTGCTCGATCAACAACTACAGTAGAACCTTCTAATTCATGTGATTCAGCCATCAAACTGTCCACAGAATCTGCAGCATGGAAAAGGGATTATTCCTATGAATTGCAACATAAAGATGACAATATTTGAAAACAAATGCAATTTTCAAAGAAAAAGTTGGCAAAGCAACCATTCTTTCTTTTTATTCTGTTTAGGGGGGTAAGGGAGGGGGATTAGCAACCATCAAAAGCCAAAGGACTGTACATAATATGGAAAACAAAGCAAAGGATGCATGTAGGAATGACATCAGAGCATGCACAACAATGATATTAGTGGTCTCACCTGCATTTGCAAATGTGATAAATCCTATCCCACGATGTGTTTTTGAGTTATGATCCTGTACACAGCATCAGTTAACAAATACTCTGTTAAAATAACAGGGGAGAAAAACCACAACTGTTTATTGGTGTAAGCAAGCAGTGTGAAATGAAATAGAGAAACAGAGAAATAGATATAGAGATGACCTTTGGCATATATAGATCTATTATCTCGCCATATTTCTCAAAATGACTGCAAACAAGAAGTGTATATACAATTATGCCTATTCCACATTTGACTTAATAAATAATATCCAATGATAAAAACAAGAAAAAGTTAAAACAATCAGAAGATCTCCCTGGCCATGTCATGATCCTTTACCTACGAAAAGTTGCTTCAGTCACAGCTGGTGCTATCCTGGCAACAAATATCCTGGTCACTTTTTTTGCAGGGGCTCTCATTTCTTCCTGCCAAATGAAACAAGTAACTGGTATACAAGTGCTGCTACATTGTATCGGCATTTGAAATATCCATAAATTCTAAAAGGACAGAGATAGAAGGTTGTAAAATTAGTTCACAATTTTGAAATCAAACCTTTGGAGTAGCTACTTTTACTTCCAACATTCTTTTTCCAAGAAAGTGTTCGCTTGATAGTGCATTCTGTGAAAACAAAAATGTCACAAGCATTTCAACTTAAGGAACAAGCTCCATTTCACAAAAGAGCTGATAATAACCTTGGCATCTTCCTCTGACACAAATGTCACATATCCAAAACCACGAGATCGGCCAGATGACCGCTCCTGAAAATGCAATGAAAAACAATGAATTTATCCCCACAAAAAAATTTGATGTATTAATATCAATAATCCACAATTATGACGTGCAACAACCAAGCTGTACAACTGTTGCCTGCAACAATCTAAATAGTTTAGATTATCATAACTCCATCACAAATGAGCTTTAAATCCAAGTAGGATATATCAACCTTAAGATCTTAAACATCTCAATATCTACTTCTATCTTGCCTAGAATGCTGCTAATTGCAGTAAGCACTAACAAATACATTAGGTCGGAACAGCAGCACTCCATTAAGCCAAGACAAATTATTGATCCCAACACCAGAACAACAAAGAATTTAATTTCAAGCAATCAAACTGCTAAGAAACTAGAACCAAAGCATTACCTAGCTCCAGAAAGAAAGTCCCTCTTGTTAAAGATTTGGTCGATGAAAAATCTTAGTAAACATGCTTATAATGGTTTCAATATCACTTTGTCCATGGTAAATATAAGGCCTTTCACAAGTTATTAATTTTTATAGCATTCACCGTCAATGCTTTCCATATGCTACTGTGCAATAAACACTTTCCAAGTGAAACATTTCATCCACTAAACCAAATTGCCTCATGCAATAATTAGGACAAGATACATCCTAAAGTGCAGCGTCAAAATTTCAAGCTGTAAAGCCCAGCCCACCGAAAGCCGGGTGAAGAAGAATATTAAAACCAGAAATCAAACGTTATAAAAGCAAATTCATATAGCCAGACGTCCGCATGTATAAAACATAAAAAACAAAAATTTAACAACATGCATACAAAAGCTGCAATGTAAATTCAAGCACAACTTAAAAATACAAGCCTGGCGTCCACAAATATAAGGTGCTATGTAGATATCCACATATATATATATATATATATGTATATATATATATGTATGTATGTATAAGCTGCTATGCTGTCCAACAAATCATTACAGTAAAGCAAAATCGTCCAAACATGAATATTCATCATACCAATTAATGCAAAAGCTGGAGTTCTTAAAGGTATAAAGTGAAAATGGCCAACCTTCATGACAATACAATCCTCTAATTCCCCAAATTTGCTCATATATTCTCTTAAGCCTTCTGTATCCACTTCCCAAGGAATGCCAAGAACCTACAATGCACAATCACACAAGAACATTTCAATCAATCAAACCCACAGAAAAATCAAACTTCATCAATTATTTGCAAAGTGCAACAACGAAAAACTAACCACAAGCTTTCGCTCCATGAGGAATTAAGAGCAATTTGTGCAGTAGACAAAAGGGGAATCAGAGAAACGGAGATGGAGAAACCCAAAACCTCAAAAAATCAGGTGAAGGAGAGTAAATTGCTCTCGAACCTCTCTGATGGCTAACAACCCTCTTCTCTCTCTCTCTCTCTAAAACTCTCACACTCCTCTTCCTCTTCCTCGTGGCTCCCTGCACATGACAAGCACACCTCTTTCTCACAAACAAACGTCATCGTCATCGTCATCATCATCTTCATCTAATACCAAAATCTAATTCACCGTACGTTAATTCCTCAATTTACACGAACCAAAATTTGGATCTTTCACCAAAATTTGGATCTTTACAAGAGAAAAGAAGAAAGATCAAATCTTTTTGGAAACATGTGATTTTAACCATGAATTTACCCGCTCGCTGACCTTTTTCGATGGAATCGAAAGTTTCAAAAGAAAACCTTAAATTTCAGGACTCACCTCTCTCCCTCCCTCTCAAATCCCTCTCTGACCTCTCCTCACCTTCCTCTAAACCTCTCGTTCCTTCGCTCGCACGCGCCTCCTCTGTCTCGCTTCGACCTCCACCAGCCACTACCGAAGTTGGTGCCCTGTTTTAGAAGTGACCAGCTACTGAGTTAATACTATGATGGGCTTGCTCTTAACAACCCACAGCCCGACCACAGGACTATTCTTAGCCAGATGAGACCAGCCCAGGTTTCTGCTACCCCATTCTAACTCTATTACTCCAACTTCTTGGACTTTCAATTCTTTTACATATTTATTTGTTTATTTACTTTTTTTCTAAGAACTTTTGAAAGTAAAATAATTATTAAAACATAATAACTATTATTTGTGACTGTACAATATATACATACACAAGTGAAAATTGTCATTTCTATTTCATTATTATAGATTTTAGTTTTTCATTTAAGTAAAGTGAGTGTATCATGTATTCATCAGTAAAGCAATGTGGTGAGGATGGACTCAAAAGTAGTTATATTTTGATCAATCAGCAAAAAGATCATAAACGATTAAACAAATCACCGAATTTTCTTGTAATACATTGTGACTGTACACTTAAAATGATATAGGCAGCACCTTTGCCGCAAGATTTTGCAATGGTAAGTGATCAATCATCCTGTGTTAAATCGAAGTGTTGGACAACTCTAGAACAGCATATATCATACGTTTCTTTGTCAATTGTAGTCAATGATCAACTTTTTCTTACATCCAAATCGGAGACACTCCTGAAATACGGATCTTGAGCTCGGAGGTACAACGATACTTGTCCTAACCGTGTTATATTAGTGTAGTCTTGAGGGTTGTGAGCCGACAAACCAGGGAAGAGGAGTCCATACCATCTAATAAGCTTGAGCACCCAACCTTCTCTATACTCTGGCCCTTTTATATAGGATATAATGAAGCTTCTTATCAGCTCCCAAATCGCAGTAAAAAACATGGGAATTGCAGAAAATGTTGTGAAGTAATTCTTATATGGTTCCTCTGGAACTATCTGCATCAAAAATGACAGTCAGTCCCAAAGTTCATGAGCTCAATAGTTCAATACCTCTCCTAGCTATCATACCTTTCCTTTATAGCAGCTGTTAAAGTAGAGACAAGTCCCGAAGTGCTTGAATAGAAACGTAGAATCGTCGTCTGTCAGTAGCCTAGTAACAACATCATTGGAATAAACAAACCTCAGGTACTTAAAACCGTAGGTTTGCAACAAGTTTTTCATGAATCTCAAGAATTCCGTATCCCCAACCCTCGGCTGTCCAAATGTGTAGACACCCTCTAATCTTTCTAATAACTCTGCCTCACCATGCAAGGCTAGAACGGCTGGGAAGAGAATTGCGAGCGCACCACCCATGCTATGGCCTGTTAAAATGAACTTGGTCCACCTGTTTTCTTTCAAGCGTTTTCTCAGTTCTTCCCTGATAGAGTAGTAAGCTATCGGTCTGTCGGTTTCTTGTTCAATCTCGGGTGGCCAACCTTCATCAATTATTAGCCCCAACGCTTTCATAAACCCTCCATGAATTTTTCCCATTTGAGGAAACTTGTACCAGGAGATATCCATATCAGTACACCAATCGTCGGCATCAAAGGCTTCAGTGCCTCTAAAGGCCACTACAATCAAGTCTTGGTCTCCAGTTTTGTCGTGAAACATGAAGGCTTGCGTCGAACGCTTTCTTTGAAAATCTAAAAAGAAAATGTTACAGTGACTAGGATAAGAATATCAAGGAGTAGCTTATAATATAGTCAGATGTTATTACATGTTCACGTAAGGGGATGCTTGAAATAGAGAGTGTTTCGCACCATTCCAAAAGTTGTCATATACAAGTAATTCCATCTGCATCATATTAGAGACTATATATGAGTTCATAACTTGATGATATTAACGTAAACGCGAGGAGAAACATCTCATTAAATCAGCTCGAATTGGAGTTCCAGCATTAAAACCTATTAAATTTTGTAATGTTTCTACTTTCTAGTGATTTAACCTTCCAGTGATTTGTGACAACATTTTCGACAATGGCCTTATTCTCGTATGCAATCTTGGCAGCCATAGCACTGAGTGCACTGTAGTATCTGCAATCCCCAGGTTTAATGTTCTTGTCCAAGTCTACACGGCTGTCTATATGTCCCATGATAGACCGAAAATTTTCAGATTCTTTGACAGGCAATGTCACCTTACCTATACGTACAAAGATCATCAAGTTCGTAAGTTTCGTGTATATAAACATCAAGACATTCTGGCAAGAATGGAAGTAGTATAGCTTATGACTGACTAGTGAGCACTAACCTCGAATAGCATTTAACAAGAGCACAAAAATATTACGATTACAGGATACAAGATTCAACCACGTATTCAACCATGATCCGTACAGAAACATTGGCTTGGCCATAGATTGAAGGAATTTTTGCACTAGAAGAGAACTGAAAATGATCCATCCATGATGTAGGCTATCGTATTTCCCTTCTAGGGACTCTACACATGCCCTTTTCTCTATTTCATGGTTCAAAAACATGCGAAAGAGATTGACGTAGGTCACTTCCTCAGGTCTCAAAACCACATAATTGCCTGAGAACTTGTGAGAACTCATCGCCAACATTGAGGGAATAAAAAAAGGAAGAAGATTCGTGACTTAGCTGTGTCATATCTCAACTTCAGATCCGTGCATTATATATAGGGCTTGTTAGACAAGAAAGCATGAAATAGACAAGAAGCTCAGTATTGTAACATAAAAAGTAGATTAATATGATACTAAGTTACCTATCTTGTTATCGGATTGACATTTTACTATACATTCTTGATCACTTTTTATAGCCTTGTGTATTCCAACTCAACTTTTTAGTTGGACAATATATAAGAGAGAGTTTACAATGATACGAAAACGAAAAGGAAATGTACAAGAAAAGAAAATCCATGTCCGGGGACCGTTGCCATTGGCTAATTGCTTAGACGTGGAGAGTTTGTATATTCTCGCTGTAGTTACACCAAAATTTTCTTTTTGGAAAGTGAGACCACAGAATAGGATCCCAAGAGTGTCTTGAAAGAAAAACCAGATGTGCCTCGCTGATATTTGTGCCTTTCATGATCCACGTTTCGCATACTTCACGTTGGAGCAAATAGAAAAGCAAAATAACTGAAGTAGTATCAAATTAGTAAAATGCAATTTAGCCTCTTTTTAGTTGGGCTTATATTAATAGAGTTTTTATTATGAGAACTCTTTTTTGCAGATCTTTTCTAAGAAGAACTGGGTGTGACTCCTGACGACGTTTGAATCCTTGCAAGGCATCGACCGCTTCTCAATAGCTAGAGACTTTTGTATTAAGTTAGTATCTGTTTTGGATAGTTCATTGAGCATGTGATCATTGAGCATCCTAATGTATTTAGTTTTCAGCATGAATTGTATGACGTATGTAAACAAGGTTAATTGATGTGTTGAATGACTGTGCTTAGATTATTATGTATGGCTTCCGCGGTTTTTGACAGTCGTTAGTCCCGATGGTTCACCCTGGGTTCAGCCTTGGGGTCGGGACTCGGGCCCAACGGTATTCGTTTGCATTCTGTTCTGGATAGTTGGGCTCTGTGAATGGGGTCCAGCATGGATGACCGGGCTCCGGGAGCGGGGTCCAGCAATAATATACTATAATGTAATCATAATTTATAGATTTAGTTGGACTAGTGGATCAATACACATTTGAACTTTAGGAGTGTTATGAACTATAACATTCAATCCATTACTGAAAGTGGAAAATTGAGATTCTAAATAATTTATATTAGATCTTATACTCTATCCTTTATGGCTCCCACTAATCAAGTCATTCTCTTGATTTTACAAACCTAGTGTTATTAGATGTACAATACAATTTATACCCCTTATTTAACAAAATACTTATTAATGGTCCTCAATACTAACTTCTTTTCTTGTAGATTATAAAACTATTATTTCAGACATCCATCCCCAAACATGTAAATGTCTCAAAAAAATGATTTCTAACCTTTGATAAGTTAAATGGTATTATAGGGACAACCTTGGTTAGAACTTGGATCAATATATACAAATTCGTTTTAAGACCTTTAACTTATAAAAGCATAAGGAAGTTTGGAGCTAACCAACAAGCCACCACCATATCCAATAATGTTTACTTTCTTCTTTTAGTTACACCACTCTTGTCAGGATAATTAGGCATGATATATTAAGCAATAACACCTTGCTCCATTAGAAACTTAGCAAAGGGACCAAATGCTTGTCCATCTTTAGTATATTTACCAAAATAATTTGTACCTATATATGACCTCACAATCTTAATTTGCTTACTACATTTTTTCTCTACTTCTGCCTTAAAAACCTTAAAAGCATCTAGTGATTCATTCTCGTGTTCAAAGAAGTAAAGATATATGTATTATGGGTAGTAATAAAAGAAGGTGATAAAGTAACATTGATGATATGAGTTCGTATCTAAACTACAAATGTCTATATGTATGGTTTCTAATAGATTTGAACTCTTCTTAGTACCTTTCTTTGACTTATTATTCTGCTTATTTTTAACATAATTAATAAAAATGTCAAAATCAATAAAATCTAGAACACTAAGTACTCTACCATTTATTAATCTCTTAATTCTTTCTTTTAGAGATATTTCCTAATTAAAGGAGTTACAAAATAAAGGAATCCTCATTCGTAACACATGTTTATAATCCCAACATTATCATTAACATACAATATGTAAAACGCATCAACTTACAAATTAATATGGTAAAGACCATTAGGCAATGTATCATTCCCAATAAGATTAGTATTAAGAAACAAGTTAATATAATTTCCAAGGTTAAAGGATTATCTAAAAGGTACAATTCATGAAACACAAATCAAATTTCTAGAGAAATTTTGAATATAAAAGGTTTTTTTCCAATATTAAAACAAAGCCACTATTGAGAGCTAATATGTACATCCCTATAGCCTTCATACATGAAGTCTTGTTGTCGAATAGATGTATCATTGATAAGCACTTAATGGACTATGTTTTTATGCATATATTTAGTGTATTTTGCTTGTTATTTGAAAGTTGTATGTTGTTTTTGGTACTCTTTTTGATTTGAGTGTATTTTAAAGTCTCAAATGCCTTCATGAATTAAAAGGAGAGAAATTTGGACAAAATTGGGACCGAAAATGGAAGAAGTAGAGCTATTTTGGAGATAAATGCCAGTGTGAGTAACTGTTAATGTATAAAGTTTTGAAGACGCTATTTTTTCCCGTTTGAAGATACACGCCTGCATAAGTCACATACATGACCATGTCCTATGCTTGTGTAACTGATTGAAAATGTGTAAAATCGCAATTTTGAGGTGTTTTTGAGATACATGGTCACTCCCATGATCATATGAATAACTATTTATAATCTGGAAACCCTAAATTTCTAATATATAAGGAAATTATAAAGAGGAGATGAAGAGGAGGCAATTTGAGTATGAGTTAAAGACAATAGTGAGAGGTGGAGACACAATTTTGAACTTAGAATAATAAAAATATGAAGATTACATTAAAGATCTTATAGAGAATAACTTTTCATCAAAGTCTCAAGGGGACTACATTAGAGAAAATGAGAGATATCTCATAGATTATTTTCTGAATTTTCGATGTTTGTTTTGATTTCTATGTTATAAACTAAGTTTGTTTAGCGCATAGGTGGGACAAACCTAAGTAGAGATGGATATTGTGATTTGGTTTCTATTCAATGCAATTTGATCAATTGATTCAATTATGCATTTTTAAGTATTGAATTAATATATTTAGAATATTATGATTGAGATTAAGAAATCCTTTTATATGAGTAGATCTACTATAATTGGAAAAAGTTACATGCAAACCTAGAAATAGGGAATAGGTTGACATAAATCCTCCAGATTAGGGTCAAACCTAATAGTAAAATTTATAAATCAAGTAATGTAATCTTAGGGGCTTTAATTAGAAAGAAGTTTTAGTTAATCAATTGAGAGTTAGTTGTTAATATTCTTAAGAGAGATATTAACATAAGATAAGAATTTTCACGGCCTAATGATTAATAATTAAATTATAGGATAAAGGGTTAATATTTAAGAAATCTTAGGGGGATTCATTACCTAGGTACTAGTTATTTGATATTAATTAATCATAGTGTTATTTGTGTTTTGATTCATTATTATGTAAATTTTATTTTTGTTGGATCCTGTTTCCGGAATCCAACTCTTAACAAAACGAATCATACCTCTTACTCCAAAAATCAAAAATCAAAGTTCATCAACTCGGCTCATACCATTCATACACAATTCATATTTCAAAACCATACATGATTCATAATCCCTTAACATCAAAAGAATAGAGTTTTACAAGCTCTTAAGGCATTCCAAGCCATAATTACAACAATAATCCAAAATCTCAAAAGACAAAAGTTACATGAACTAACAATCCTTGAAAAGTGACTAATCCTTGTATTTTACAGAAATAACATAAATTCCAAAATATGCAAATTTCGAAGTAATGCCGTTATACTCTTGATCTCTCGATCTCTTCCTCATTACCTGAATAGGGGAAGGAGAGTGGGGGGTGAGCTTAAAGCTCGTGGGTAACAGGTTTATAATCGAGAAACAAGCAAAAACCATTTATAAAACTCATTGTCATTGAACAATTTTGAAACCGTAGTAATTGCACATGTGAATATCATCAAACACTTATTTCTCAAAATTCTCAATTTGTCAAACAATTCACAATAGTACAAATCATGTATGCATCCATATGCGCACATAAGCATATCAGAATGGTCTGGAAGGTCCATAAACAGAACGAACTACACATTTTCCCTAAGGGTCCTATGTAGCCGTGAACAAAATGTACTATCGCAATCCCATTTAATGGTCTTGCGTAGCCGTGAAGTTATGGGAGTCCATGAAGGAGCTCCATGCCACTAGCTAGCAGGCGGGAGAAGCCTTAAGTTAAAGTGTACTTGACAACAGAATGGACGAAACCAAACCCATATAACATGTATTTCATAACTTGTAAACTTGTATTGCTCAAGATGGCACTTCTTGAAAACTTGTGTTTCATGAGCAAACAATATTTCATATGCGCTTACAAAACTTGATTTCATAAACTTGCTATTCTTTTCAGAATTCACTAGAAAAACCTTTTTATAAACCATTTCACAGTTCATGAAGCGACATATAGCAAATTTCGCAAATCATGCAAACGCAAAAGATGTAACACTTATGATGCAATTTGAAATCAGTAAACTTCTTTACTTTAAAGAAAAATATTTATGGCTCATTCATTCTATTATAAACATGAAACCCACCTTAGAAATCCTTGCTTAAATACTTGCTCAAAGGTTCCTCACACTGCGCCTCTTGCCTTCCTTGATTTCCTTTAACAAATACAAAATTCCCATTTAATAGGAATACAAATTTAAGGATCCATATATTGCATAATCACTAAGATAAGTTCTAAAAACTCAAACTCTTCCAAAAGTTCAAACATTCAGGTCAATTTTCCATGATCACTCTGATCAAGTAAATGACAAAATCTGATAATATTCTCTTCTATAAAAATGTTCCTCATTGTCTTATGTTTCTAATGACTTCAAAATCATTCAATTTGGTTCAGAAAAATGTGGAATTATACCCCAAACTTGTTGGAACTACCCTAGGCTGACATAATAATCTATACTGAAATTCCATCCAAAATTGGATAACTTTAGAGACTAATTCAGAACTTTATTTCTTCATAAAACTTGTAGCCCTATGTCTCTAGTGTACAAAGAATCAAACATCACCTCATTTGGACGTCTACAAACGTTATGCCCAAAATACCAAACTATATCTGTGCTGGAAAAAGGAGCTCGCCGCGACGAGAAGCTGGAGCACGTCGCGACGTGAAAGCTGGAGCTCGCCGCGACGAAGGAGCTCGTAGGGACAAGAATGTCGGAGCACGTCGCGACGAGAAAACTGGAGCACATGGTGACGTGGGCAATTGCAGGTCGCAACGTGCGACCCCAAAAACCTCCCGAAACTAGATTTCCTAACATTTTCCAACTATACTCTTCCATCTTTCAATTACAACCCATCTTTAACCCTAAAACATCATTCTTACTTCATTTCTAAACTCATTCTAACCCAAAATCATTGACAAAAACATCAAAATCTATCTTTGATCATTAGCCCTAAAGACCAAACATATACATTTACATATTCTCAAAACTTCCCACACATATTCATTAACATCAAAACATGTTTCATTCATCTAATCAAGAAGAACGATGCTTACACTTACTTGTTGAAGCTTCAAAATCTTCAAGATCTTCAAAACCCTAGCTTCCCTCTTCTTCTCTTCTTCTTCTCCCACGATTTCTCCTCTTCCATTTTCAAGCAAAGCACTAACTTCTTCTTTTTATACCTTTTAATAATGCAAAAAGTCCATTTTGCCCTTCATTTAAGCCTTATAACCTTATATACTTAAGTGACTTACCAAAAATGCCCTTCATTCATTCTTATAAACTTAATACTTCAATTCACTTAATCTATATCATACAAATCCTACTAAACTTGACATAAATAATTAGCTCCAAAAATTAATCCATCAAACCTCATAGTTCATTTAAATCATGTTTAATTCATCAAGAAAATTTTCGGGGTCCAACACTTTCTCTCTTTTAATTTTCATGCATTCCCTCCTTCTTAAACGACAACCACTCTTCTTCCCATTAATGAATGCAAAATTTTCATTATGCCCTTCCATATAAGCCTTATAACTTAAAACCTTAAGTGAACTTCCAACAATGCCCTTCCTTTTTGCCTTAAAAATTGACATATTGAATCCTTATTTGGATCAGGTAAATGAAACAATTTGACAATACTTTCTTCTAGAAAAATGTTCCTCTATGTCTTGTCTTTCTAATGACACCAAAAACAATCAATTTGGTTCAGAAATGAAGAAGCTATGGCCAAAACACTTTCAGACCATTACAAAACCGAGACTGAACACTACACCTAACTTCACTTCAGAAATTGAAAACCTTAGGGGTTGAATTGCTTCAGAACATTTGTAGATCCATGTCTCTAGTTTAATTAACAACAAGAATCAACTCAATCGGAGCTCTATATCTCAATATATCTCCAAATTACTGAATCATGTTCAGAAAAATATCCAACTTAATAACCTTTTTACCAATCCTCTCACTTTGATTCAATCCAACTTCTCCAAATTAAACTCAAAATTCATAACTTTTTATGAAGAGATAGAGGAATGTCTTAGAAATCCAACGTCTTAAAAATCAGGTCAATCGGATGTCAGACGAAAAAGTTATAAGCAAAATAGTGAAGACTATTTAGGTAAGCCAACGAGCCGAGTCGCGATCGCGACGGCTCGCGAAAACGAGCCGCGTCCCTACCGCGACGCCGCCTGCTCCTCCCTACTTCTGACATCCCAATTTTTAAAAGTCATAATTTTTGACTCAGAACTCTAAAAATTGCAAACTTGGTACCAATGAAAAGATAAAAGAACGCTCTACAACTTTCATTAGGAATTAAAAACAAATTAGGTCTCTAAGGGGATCAAAAATCCACGCAAAAGTGACTAGTCGATAACCTATCCTAAACAGCATTATAACTTCTAAACATCATAACTTTCTACTCCATTGTCCAAAAATTTCATACTTCATATCAATGGAAAGATAACAACAATCTCTACAAGTTTTATGAAGAACGTACAAACCAATTCAGCCTCAAAAGGGTCAAAATTTTATTTCAATCTGGCTGTCCAAAAATGTCATAATAAACAGTGATACAACTTCCAAAAATCATAACTTCCTATTCCATTATCCAAAAATTTCATGCTTTATATCAATGAAAAGATAAAAATATAATCTACAACTTTCATGAAGACTCCAAGAACAATTTCGAACTTTATGAGGGTCAAAAATGTCACTCAAAGTTTCTGTCCCCAAAAGTCCATCCTAACAACATCAAGACTTCAAATTGTCATAACTCCTAGCCCCGATA
>JANZLC010000200.1:24695456-24714493 GCA_026413385.1 Erythroxylum gracilipes
TACACATCACTATTGTGCATGATTCAAAATTCTCTAATGTATAATGAATATGTATAATGCATGTTCATGACAAATTCTCGAGATTAATCCTTAATTATTAACTAAATCTGAAAATCCACAATTTCATACGAAGAGGTAGAGAATTTTCTTATAAATCCAATGCTTCAAGAATGAGGTCATTCAGAGGTCGGATGGCGAAGTTATGGTCAAAAAAGTGAAAGGATTCAATTAAAACAAAAATAAAATAAAATAATAAAATAAAATAATGTTTAACAGAACAGGCTCGCGATCGCGACCTGTCTCGCGGTCGCGAGCAAGGAGTAGGAATGGATGGCTCGCGATCGCGAGACTCAGTGCATAGGTACTGGGTCCCGCGAGCCGTCCAAAATGCCTTCTCGCGGTCGCGAGCATGTCGCGAGATGCTTGCGATTGCGATTTGCCGACTTCAAAAGGCCTGCTCGCGATCGCGACCACTCGCGATCGCGAGTTTCATCTTCTTCACTTCACTGACGCGATTCTGAAACTTTTCCTCTCATTTGTCTTTCCATTTAATCACTTTTAATTAGTTCATTATGCTTGTTTATACTCACTAAAACTTCCAATCAATTCAGAAACAATCCTAACCTTCAAACATCATTAATCCAAACTTCACTTCTCCCTATCTCTCTCTACTGTACACTTTCAAAACTTCATATCTATATATTTTCTTTTATTCTAAAACTATTCTCTCATAATTCATGCGTGTTCAGTGACAAAAACAAACTTATAACTCATGTTTATCACTAACCCAGAACAGAACATAGATATATCTATAGTTATTGGTTTTGTTTTAGATTAAGCATGCAAAACAAAATACCAACATAACCACAACCGATTGTGCTCTAACACAAAATAGAACATATAGATATGTATATATATCTATATCAAGTTTTCAAAGCCTTGCATGCATATAAATCTTTACATTAGAAAATGAACATTGTCGGAACTACTTACATGATTCAATTACTCCTAGCAGTAGTAAGCTCACAGACAACTCAACAAAAGCAACTCCATGTTCGGTGATGGAGAAGACCAAGCAGAGAAAGATTTTAAATACTCAAAAGCTTCTGTAATTTGTAAAACACAATAACACACGGTTCCCTGCATGTAAACCACTTGTTACCACATGTCACCTTGCATGACAGCCACTTGTCACAAGGCAATTAGTCCATTATTTTAGTATTTTTATTTATTTAGTTATTTATTTTCTTAATCTAAAAATACCCAATAATTTTTCAAAAATTTCTAAAATTCACCAAAAATTCTGAAATAATAATATGACTCTCCAAATAAATTTTCAACTCAAAATTAATTCACCAACAATTTCTAAAAATATTCGAAATGTACAAAAATTGCCAAATTATATTTAATACATTCCAAATAAATCCAAAATTTCAGTTATAATCCAATTTACCTGGAAAATGTCATGAATGCATGCCAAAATGCTTATACACAAATATGCAAATATTTAAATATACATAAAACGGACTAAATTTGCTTAATAGTCTAACCCCTAATTTGGGGTGCTACAGGTTGATTCAACAGTAAAAAATTTGAACTGTCAAACTTTGTGATTTGGTTTTTAACTTTCAAGGTCGAGTTATTTTAATAACTCTTGTTGTTAAAAATTGACTACTTTATTTATTAATCGATCAAAATTTGTAAATTGTTAACTTCTTATAAATTAAAATAAATCAATTTTTAATTAAGCTTTAAATTCTTTTATAGATAAAGACAGTTCTTTCGATCATATTTCAAATTCTTTAATTTTTGATTTATAATAATAATCTTTTAAACCTTAAATATCTTATCTTTTTAGTTTAACTTTAAGTCCGGTTCTTAAACCATTAACTAAAACATAAGAACATATAATTCAAATTTTATGAAAAACTTCAATTGTTATACTTGTATGGTAGAATATAAAAATATAGTTTTTGAAAATGAGAACAATGTAAGTATAAAAAGTTTAACTCATTTCACAATATTATTTTTTATAATGGAAAATTCTAACCATCACTTTTTAGGTGATAACTTTTTTCACAATGTTATTTTTTATTATGGGAAATTCGTAACCACTACTTTTTATGTGATTATTGAATAAACCTTTGAATGTAATAATCATAAATTATGTATACAATATAAATTATTTAATAACTTAATGAGTCAAAATTAAATAATATTTTCAATTTAACATGACTATTTCACAAAAATGTCAGAGCAAAAGAATGATAGGGTATTTTTATAATGGTAAGATTTGTCTTTAGATGATATGTACGTACAAAATACAATTCAACTCACCTTGCACAACGGACGTGAACATGGGGGGAAGCTTGAGCCAAGAAGATAGATAGATCCACATCCTCCACCTGTTCCTATAAACTAAGCACTCCTTCCCACATCTAAACCGACCAACCGACCAACCATTTCCAATATTCTATACCATGTAAAAGGATAAGACACTTGAAGAAAAAGAAAATCCTCAAATTTTTGTTTGGAGTTTGTTTGACCAATTTACAATATTTATTGTCCTGAATCTAGTGTACCTAATTAATCATACGTATTGCTACTTGTACAGCTACTAATCCTTTCGTCCTAAAATATGAAAGCTTAAGTGCAAATTAAATTTGGATTAAAAAAGGCTTAGATTTTTTCTTTAATTGTTTGCAAGACTCGATAATGTTTGTGGTCAACAATTAAGGCTTGAACAACTACAACGATTAATGATATTGGAAATTCAACAATTACAGTTGTAACATTTGTGGCTTGAACTAATTGTTTTTTTTTTTGGTAAATGGCTTGAACTAATTGTTATTTGTCTAAACTACGTGAAGAAGGCCTATAAATAAGTTCCCTAATTCATTTGCATATCATCATTTCTCAAAAAATCCTTAATCTTCGTAGAGAATGTTTCTCTTATTTTGTGAGAGTTAAGTGTTTTTTCTAATATAATAAAAAAAGTTGTAATTTTTATTTTTCTTAATGAAGTTTCTTCTCTTTGTCCCGTAATTTTTGCCCTAATTTATTTAAATTTTTTTCGTAAAATATATATATATTTGTTACTATTCTTTTAATCTTATTTAGTTGCGAAGTTGCTCTAGTCTAATTGACTTTTCTGAACAGTTAATATTTGAGTGTAAATCAAACGAATGAGTTCAACTCTACGTGGTTATTGAAGTAGTCTCTCAAGCATATCTAACCTAGTTCCCAGTACTTGAACAAATACATGATCTTCATGATTTAAACTCGAGGAATCCTCCAAACCCTTTTAATTAAAGAACCAATAGGAAAGGCTCCCAACCAAATGCAAGAGAGAGTAAATTCTAGGAATCCTCACACCCTTTAAATTACCCTGTCACAAGAACATGAGAGCTTATCCGAAGAAAAGATAATGGGTGAGAGGGTAGTAGATGTGAAGTAAATGATGGAATGTGTCAGCGGAAGCCCATACATACAATGCACTTGCTAGGATGGGATACATGAAATTTCCTAAATTCAGCCTAATTAAGAGGGTTCTCCCCCAAGTCTAAGGATCAAAGCTTGTAGTGGTGTAGGTTGGGTCCTTCGTGGGATATTACACATGGGTCTATTCATATTTTTGCTAGATGGAGTTTGACCATTTCCCTCTTTTTCTTTTTCTCCAGTTCTTTAGTTTTATTTAGAACCCATTTTCGTTCTATTTGGTAAGGATTGAACTTCAGTGAGGCATGATCCTTGAGACATGAACACTACTATAATTCGACCCTCCCTTGAGAGGCAACCTACCTGCCCATTCCTATTCAATTAGTGACCTGACAAACTATTAAAAACCGATAGGAAATAGAATAAGGGGTTCATTTCCTTTGTATTTTCTTATTTGCTTCCCATAAAATGGCTAGAATAAATTAATAATCACACTCGTTCTCGGATCTTTTGAAACTCCTTGTAGATTGAAATCATTTTTCAACTACCAAATTATAACTTTGTCTAGAAAATGTATTACTACAAATTAAGAGCACTAAAATAGAGAAACTCTAATTGGATGTCAAAATTGGTTAAATGTACAATAATTTAATTTAATTTTAACTTTTCATGGAAGTTATTCTCAGTATTCCAAATCACCTAAGCTACTTCAAAAGACTTTTCTTCTTCTTGGACATGTAACATATCCTTAATATAATAAGCATTACATTTAGATAGGACATACATATTTTTGGATTCTTTTCTATTATCTATCAACAGATTCTGATTCTTGCTGTAGCTAGACATAGAACTCTTCTTTTCTTCAAGTATTTTTCACCGACGAGGACATGGGATGATAGCTAGCACTAATCTTTCTATGACTACTGTAATTGTCTTGCGAGGCAACCTCATTCCTTGGAGAGGTGATCCCCTGTCCAAATTATCCAGTGTCAACTCTGTCTTAGATCCACTTAGACAGGGTTGACACTGGATAATTTAGACAGGAGATTTTAGGTGCATTCCTTTAACAATTCTAATTCGTGATATTTTTTTCACTCAAAAACTTCAAGGCTCACCACCCCGTATAGTAAGAAAAGAAGGTCTTAGACTTTCAGATTCAGTTTCAAGGACATCGCAGGAGGCCTCCTATCAAGATATAGAATTGTGAGAGCGTGTTCTTCTATGGTTTTTGGGATTATCATGCATGATCTAGGGCTCAAAAGTCTACATTCTACTGCTGACATAAAATTAGGGTTACCTAATGGAGTAGAGTAGCTCCAAAATAAGTGCAGAATAGTGCCAAAGGTCTGCAAGTCAAAGAGTTATTCGACATCGTTAAGAGTTCAAAAGACAAGATCATCGAACAGGAAACAAAAGTACTTGGTACCTTGGATGTAACTTTTATCGCAAGCGATGAAATTCCGTACACGTTGTAAGCACAATGCTACGAAAGAACATTGTTATTATTTTTTGGTAAGTAGAAAGAAAATTATTATTTGACTTAATTAAGCTTCGATATACACATAATTAACTATACAAGCTTCTTCTTCCCTTTTTAATGGGGTCTTCAAGAGGATTAAGTGCTGAAAGGAGAGATTTGCTCTAAAACTTTTGAACAAAGTAACTAGTAAAATAGCATTCTTTGGCATAATCACAATAAAACAAGATGATATAACCCTAATCCTAATCTAAAACACCCAAAAAAGCCACCAGCATCAGCACAGACAACCCCATCCCTATCTCTCAAGTCTCATCTAAGCATCTGCAGTGAACCCACCATATTTGTTGCAGGTTGACAATTTTTCAACAAAGAAGAGTAACCCATATTAGGCATTGTAATTCCTGAAAGGCCAAAAGCACCCATCGACCTATTAGCCCCAACCTGTTCTAAGCTTTGCACTTGTTTCTTCAAGAATTTCAAGTAATGTATGGCCTCATCTAACATAGAAGCTGTATCCATTTTGGTACCTCCTGGAACTAGTCTCTGCAGAATTCTTATCCTCTCGCTGATCCTTTCTCTTCTATGCCTAGCAGCAACGCTTTGAGGATCCTTAGATATCTTTACATTTCTTCTCTTTGGAGGCTTTATCGATTCCGGGTCTATATAGATTGGTTGCATTGCTGCTATACGAAAAATCATCTCTCTGATCGCTGCAGTGGAGTTCTTATCCAGTGAAGATAAGAATGAGTTTGCAGTTGAGAATGAAGCTCCATATTTGAACTTGCGAGCGACCATGCTCGACTGGAGAGGTGGTGTTATAGGTTCTTGGATTGGTGTGCCGACAAATGGCAGAGAAGGAGGTGGATTTACCAGAGTTTGTGGGTTATGGTAGACGGATGACGTGGGCACGATGCTAGTTGGATTTCCATTGGAGAATTGCATATCTTGGACTGTAGAAGTGCTGGAGTTGTGAAAAGTTTGGCAGAAATCAGGAAGGTTTTGATCCATCTGCATCATCATTGTCAGCATGTCCATTTGTTCATTTCCTGTTGACGACTTCATCATGTCAACGTCCATGATTCTTACATAACACTTGAAACTTGTCGGCCAAGATATCAGGAAAAGAGCATAAATTGTAAGTGTGGAGTCGGAGATGTGTAGGAATGGGCTTTGAAGAGCTAGACTAGCAAACAGAGGTATGGAGAGGCTGTAAGAAAGAAGAAAAGCTATAGAAAGTGTGGTTATAGAGATTGAAAAGTTTCTGCAGGATTGTCTGGAAAACCCATCACCGTTTCCGTAGGGTTACAGCGAAGCTTTATATAGCAACTTGTGTTAAATATTTTATTCATGCAACGAGTCCATACAAAAGAGTCTCCACCGATTTGTGATGTATTTATGATTTTTGAGAGCGACAGCCCATTATGTGGGGTTAACACTAAGATAAACTTTCACAGCCATCTGATCTTACAGCTCATGAAAATCCTAATCACATCTATGAATGATCAATGGTAAATAGACCTTTCATGGGAATAGGCCCACAGAGGAGATGGTTCAGACGAAAGGGTGCTGGTGCATGAACCACTTTGAATTGAGAGACTTTCTTTTAACTACTTTTTCATTCTTCTCGAGCAACTGTGCAAAGTGCTTGCTTTTCTTTACTTAAATTTTACATGTTTTGCACAAAAAGATCCATAATGAAACCCCACAGTCACATGACATATGTCAGAAGGGCAACCAGCCCTGCCTGGATTTCACTAAGATCCCTCCAAGCAAAGCAACAGGGCTGTTTCTCTTGTTTCATAAGGGGCCTCCGACAGCCGGTGGCCGGAGAATGGTTCCGGCCTGTCAGTTGCTGGGAGTGGACGCATTGGGGATCATCAAGGACCTACTATTCCGCATACACCGACGCTGGCTCTCGCATCGCTGGTTGCTACATCATGGCACATTTCTCAATGTAGATTAGGAGAAAGCTGGTGGTGATGTGACCCCTACCTCTGCACGCAAAGTACACAAGCTCATCATTGTGTACCAGTAGATCCCTTACGCCTGAGTTGCTCTCTAGCTAGCTTTGCCTGTATTTGACTTTAGTTTTGAAAGGTACCTTCTAGTTTTCCTGGAATGGCGAGGATTTTTGCTTCTTGTAATATAACGTAGTGCTGAACTTTGACTGTTATCCAAGTTCTAACCACTAGTTAAGTGTAGTTCCTCATTGTTGTACTCCTGACATCATTAGCTATAATTACTACGACAACGTGCAATTACTGCGTTAACTCTCCAACCCGTTTTGTCAGATATAAAGTGCCCATGTTTATGATTGTTGCTTGGAACGCTCTCTGCCTTTACTTAGCCGAACATCATTTAATCACCCCCTTACCTAGACACTGGACAGTAAAGAATGGGAAGCTGCACATGCAGGGCCTCTCTTCAAATAGAACTAACTAGAGACATCCAAGAACAAAGGATTGGTGAAGTCTAATGTTAATTCTTTGCCTTGGAGACCCATTACTAGTTGAGAATGAAAAATATTGGCAGACTGTACGAAGCTGTTTGCTGTGATATTGTATTTTACTTGTCATAACTATATCCCTCTTCGGTCTTGGTAAATGGTCCCGTCTCTCACACAGAGACAATATACAGAATTCCATCTTCTAAAATGATGCACCGCCATAGCCAAAAATGCCCAAACAAGTAGCCAATATATGGAGTTGCAGCTTTTCAGATTGTCGCAACTTTTAATCACGTAATTACGTACTGTGTGATAAGTCATCAACAAAAGGAGCTGTTGCACACGGTCCACAAATGTATGAAAGAAACGTAAAAGGCCTAGAAACAAAGTGTTGGCCTATCTTTGTGCATGGGCGTGTGCTTCAATACGATGCTCTCAGAATTCAACTCTGCTAACTACTAGAGCGACTGCTACTTCCATAAATGCCAACGTTGCCTAAATTCTTCATAGAACTTCGTGAGAATAGTTATGGTGAACGACTCTCATCCGATCAAGGACTTGTGCTTACAAGCTCCAAATTTGGTTCGTCCAATAACAAGGACTTCTTTATTCTTGCTCACAGGTTCACAAATTTGGTTGAGATTGGACCAATGCGATACTTTCTCACGCCTTCTTGGATATCTGGTGTAAAGTCAAAGAAATAGAGTGACATTGCATATAGGTTCAGTTGCCCAATCCAAAATTGAAAAGAAAGTGAAGGTAAAAGTGTTTTATAAGCTTAGAACGTGAATAATCAAATCTTAATTAATTATTTTTAAACTTACAATTATATTAAATTTGAAATGAAATTGTTGTTATTACTACCCACCGATATGTTTTTTCTTTTACTATAATTTCTACGAAATTGGTAAAAAAATGAAATAAAATAATGTCTGTCTATTATGAAATTGGTCTTCATTTTAGGAAATTTTTTAAAGTTTACAATGACTTCACCAATGACTTCACCAAAAGAAGAATAACAACTATTGTACAAGCTTAAAACAGATCAAAACTTAAGGAAATAAGTTAATAGAAGGCATTATATATTCCATCTAGTCTTGATGTTAATGGATAATGCAAGTCGATTAGAATTAGCTATCATAATGGCTTAGATCTAATTGACGATTTCATTAGCTAAACAGTACTTGTGAACTTCTTCATTCCTTCAAATTCTACTATTTTTTTTCCTTCCATATAGAATAGATAATAGTTGTAAAGGTCGTTTTGTACAAGGCATCGTTCAACCTCAATTAGGTTGTACAAATGATCCAATTGAGTGATGATAATAGTTGTAAAGGTCATTTTGTACAAGGAAGCATCGTTCAACCTCAATTAGCTTGTACAAATGATTTAATTGAGTAATGAATTCCAATCGGAATTTGAGAAGGCATATGGCAACAAATGTAAAATTCTGCCCCAAACAACTTTAGAGTAACTGCATTGAAAGAATAAATGCTTTCTACTTTCTTCTAGCTACTTACAAAGAGCACAAATAAGGTCGTAAATTCCAAACCACCTATTTTTTGTGCAA
Source organism: Erythroxylum gracilipes (assembly GCA_026413385.1). Classification (NCBI taxonomy): domain Eukaryota; kingdom Viridiplantae; phylum Streptophyta; class Magnoliopsida; order Malpighiales; family Erythroxylaceae; genus Erythroxylum; species Erythroxylum gracilipes. The sequence continues at coordinate 24,704,391 of JANZLC010000200.1, forward strand.
AGTCTGTTTTTAATGACTAGCCAAGTGAAAATAGAGGCTTTGTGATTGAGAGAATGTTTCTAAAGAAGATTGAACCAAGGGACATTCCTCGCACTTTCCTTAAAGCTTTATAGAAAGACTTGTTGGTAAAATTACTTGATGCTTCTGGGACTCAAGTGACAGAATCCTACCTGCTGATATCATTAATCTGATGAAGCAAGTGCTCCAGTAAATTGAATCCTCTGAAGTAGCCAATCCATTACGTTTGATACAGTAAGGAAGAAACTTTAGAGATAATAGGAATCTTGTTCAGGAGCCTAGATAGTTTAGTTCTTTAGATGAGAGGGCTATGAATTGTCTAATTATCAAACTATACCCAAATATTGTCTCCATTGCCTAACACATGTTTAATCAATGGAAAAACCACAGGTCTTAATTTCAACATTTGCATGATGGTTACTTTATGCTTACTTTAGAAGATTATTGTGAGGAGATAGGTAACAAACATTTTGAGCCTCAGTTAGCATCTGATAAGTAACCTTAGTTTTTCTCTGATTAGCTTTTAAGAAAGCTTTAAGAGAGTGTTTAACCTTTCTCAGCTTTTGTATTAGTTGAAAAGATGTATAACCCTCTACAGTGTAATTCCAACACCAAATCCATAAACCCTTCCAGCGGAGTGAGTCCATTAAAGAATCTAAAAGGAGCCCCAGGTGTTTGTACTGTACAAATATTGTTGATGTTAATATAGGAATGATTGGATCAAAGGAGTTTTCCTTGAATTCAGCAAAGGATTGAAGATAGTGGGCTAGCCAACTATGGTTTACTATTGCTCTATCTAGCTTTTTCGGAATCAGTAAGTGGCCTTGCTGCTTATTAGACCAAGTGAAAAGGCAACTTGTATAACTCCTATCAGTGACATTAACTTTGATATAAAAGTCTACTAATTCTCGGCCTCTAGTAGTATGAAACCCTCTTCCCCCCTCAACTTTGGTATCATTGATAATGCAATTATAATCTCCAAGCAAATTATGAATTATTGAGGCCAAAGACTACAATCCTTGTCATAGATTAGCTTGTTGAAACTAAAAATTGGAGGCATAAATAATTAAAAGATCAAACTCCACAGTTGCCCCTTCCAATTTGTAATGCAAATGGATAAGTTGCTCATTTCCTATCATTAAATTATCTGTGATTTGGTTGGTATTGTAGAATCATATGATCTGACCATTGAAATGCAAAGAATGATTTGAAAATGTCTTCCAATTTGTTCCTAAAAGCATCAAGATCGAATCCAAGTGTGCTGATTTTATTTTAGTTTCTAAAAGCCCGATTATTAAGGGTTTTTTCTCTAAAACCACGTCCTTAACCATCGCTTGTTTAAGAGGGTCATTTAACCCTCTGACATTCTAGATTAGAATCATTGGGGGAAGATTCCCTTATGAGTTTATTTTTAGCTCTTTTTCTAAAAGATCTTCTTTTTAAGCAAGTTGTTTGGGCAACTAATGTGGCACTTGGATTGGTCTTTGATTTGATGACTAATCGCATTTGTCACTGATGCTCCGCAATGATTCCCACTTCCTTAGCTTGTTGTTGACTATCAGTTTAAGGACAAATTTCTTCTAGGCTATCTGATTTGTTTTCCCTAGGGCAGTCAACAATTTCACATACCAACTCTTCAGGATCAACTCCCATACTCCTTATATTATCTATCTCATTTGGGTACTTACCATCTACATCGTTTCTTGCTCATGTTTCTTCGAATAATGGACTAGAATTACAACATTTGGATAATTCAATTGATCACCAGTGTTAATAATCAATGTCTCAGGTGTAGTAGAAAACTTGATAGGTATCTCACTTTTTTCTTCCCCCCTTATTGTCATTTTATAAGCAAGTTATACAGCCTTTTCTATAGCTGATAATATATGGACTAAATCATGTTCCATTTCCCCATTCTGCACTTATAGAGAAGCCATAGGAGCTAGCTCCTTGTTTAGATCAACTTGAGCTTCTCCATAAGGAGGTGTGAGCTACTCTGTAGACTGCTCATGTAAACTTATTAACTACTTCAATTCCATACTATCTAAAATATGCTTATCTACAATTGAGCATGGATTATTTGAATGCTCTATATTCTCCATTACTTCCCCTATATTTTTCTTAGATACAACAATCCTCATTAACTTATTGTGACTGTCAGTTTTGAACATATTTCTAGTCGGTTTCCAAGCTTTTCCAGTTATCTTTGGCTTCCAAAGATAAGAGATCTTTATCGTGAACTTAATCAACTTGCCATTCTCTCCTAATTTTAAGATAGGCAATTGTTCAGGAGAGAAGAGTCTCTCCTCGCTTCAATACAAAGCTTCGTAAAACACAACCCTCTCTATGTGAGCTGTCTGAGCATCCATACTAATGGGTTTGCCTAAAGCATTGGCTAGGTAACTTAATCCAACAACCGTCTAGAACTCAAGTGGGACATCATGGAAATGAACCTAAAGGGGTATAGTTTCGAAGTTACCTGAGTGAAACTCGACGCCTAGCTATCAATGTTGGAGAAACAACAGATGGCCACTCATATGCCACGACCCTTGTTCCAAAATTTTGTTGATGCTTCCCTCAAAATTGGACTTAAAAAGGAATGAGTCATCATCACTGAGCATCACCTTCTCAAGCCCTTTCTTCCCCACCTCGCCAATGCATATGCTTGAACCACTAGAAATGCTAGTCGCTTCTTCCAAAAAATGCCTACCAACATTGTTGCCTAAACGTTGGCTCCAAATTGTAGTAGCTCCACTGGGGGCATTAAAACACCCTCCTTCATCACATTCTGAAAATGCTTTAGAGGGCCTCTGTTGCACTGGATCTGGGGATGTGTTCTCTAAGCTCCGAACATAGGCTTCAAGTTTGGAGTATGTGTCGTTTCACATTGAGAGGATGGGAGAGTAGGGAAATCGACAGAGGATAAGTTTGAGGGAGACGGGACTCCCTTATTTTCCATTCTCCCAACCTAACAAGGCCTTTTGAGGAGAAGAATGCCGAGATAGAGGTAGAGGATAGTGGTTTGAGGAAGGTGGCCAAAAGGAGAAAATTGGTAAGCGTAAAAAGGTAAGTGGTTGAGAGAAAACAGAGTAAAAAAAATATTTTCTAACAACTTTGTTTGGAATTGGGTACTTATTATCATTTACTTATTCTATTTAGTGTACAAAATTCGTCTTCATCAAATCGTAGTCAAATTCTAACTTAAAATTTAAATTCCCTGACTTTAAATGCAAGTCTAATAAATCAAAATATAGACAGCTAGAAATTTTGGTAAGCCCAAACAAAAACACAGATCCATTTGTTATGTAGATAAATTAGTTCAAGCCATAATTCCCATTATCCTAAGTCTAATGGCCAGTTGTTAATAATTTGACCAATGATGTCTGATTGGACTTAAAATGAGTCTAAGGACGAAATAGTAATAACAACGATATTGCTTCTTAATGGGTCAATCAAAGCCTTTAGATTGCGTTGCCAATCAGAGATAAGTTAATTATGGCTTCACTTGTTTCTAAAATTAATATTATTATATAATTATAAACAAGTTATTTATCCCTAGTTGTGTTTATTTTAATGATTTGTTGATGTAGTTGTAAAAAAACTTATCAAAATGTGTTTAATTATCAAATTAATCATTTTTTTTCAAAATTGGAAAAACTGCAACATTATTATGAAAAAATAAAATTTGTGTTTTCTGAGTATTGCCAGAACCAATTGTCAAAACATCTTTTCTTCTCTTTTTTTCTCTATTCTCCCTTTCATTTTTTTCTTCTTCTTTAGTCCCTATCATCTCTCTACTTCTTCTTTTTTCATTTTCCTAATTGATATCTAATAGGATTTATAATAGTAGAAGAAAAAGAAGAAACAACAACGACAAATTGGATTTATTGAAAATATTAATTTAAAATTTCCAAAATATGACTGCTAAGATAGTTTGGTATTGAAAATAGTATACATTAATTTAAGAATTTTCTTGTAATCACATAGTATTTAGTATTAAGTGAGTTATTTATATTTGTATTTATGCTCTTTTCGTAAATAGATGATAAATATTTCTATAAACATTATAATCTATTTTGTAATAGTCAAGATGAAAATAAAAGAAAGTTTCTTTTTATTCTTCATTCTCCATTCTCTCATTTCTCAACAAAGTGGTATCAAAGCCTTATTTCTTAAAGTATAGAGAAGAGTTTAAGAGTTTTATGAGAAAAATAAGAAATGACAAGTAATGGACTCACTTCTTTCCAATTTTCTCATCTCACAAAAAAGAATTATGTGAAATTGTGTCTATGTATGAAAGCTTTACTTAAATTTCAAGACGTATGGGAGGTGTAGAGAAAGGCTATGAGAAGCCTCAAATGAGGAAAGTCCATCTCCAAATGAAAGAAGCTTTGTCCAATATAAGAAAGAAAGATCAACAAGCTGCCACTTTCATCCATCAATATTTGGAGGATTTAATGTTTGAAAAGGTAGTTGATGCTACTAGCTTAACGAAAGTATAAAATATTTAGAAAAATCTTTTCAAGATATTGATAAAATAAAGAAGGTGAGTCTTCAAACACTAAGAAATGATTTTGAAGTTTTGAAGATGAAGGAATATGAGTCAATTTTGAATTATTATATAAGAGTGAAGGCGACTATAAATCAATTAAAGAGATATGGAGATGAGGTAGAAGATGTTTGTGTAGTGAAGAAAATTATTTATTCTTCAACTCTCAAATTTGATTATATGGTGTGTGTTATTGAATATTCAAAAGATTTAGACTCAATGTCCATTAAAGAATTAAATATTTCTTTACAAACCCATAAATAAATGGTCAAGAGAAGACAAAAGGAGTCATTAGGGCAAGTTCTCAAAATTATGACTACTTTAAAGGATGACAGAGCATAAAAGAATCAATTTAGAGGATGTAAATGATGAAGAGGAAGTAGTTATGATTTGTACAAAAAAGGAAGAGGGAATGCAAAAGGCACAAATAATTAAGATAGAAGCTAATCATCACAAAGAGGGCATGAAAGAATAAGGTAATTGGAGAGATTGTCCTTCTCGAATTGGACATTGCATCAATATATTTCATATTCAAACACCAACATCCTTGAATCTGAACTGTTCTTTGGACGATGCTACTATTCAAATATAAATAAAAGGAGGTACAACAAGTCTAAAGTTAATTATTTTAATCTTTCTAAAATATACCATTGTTCTTAGGAGTATAATAGTGCCACTAATAATACTGAAGAAAAGGTTAATCTTATTAATGACAATCAATAAGTTGAAGTGTTAACTTTTTGCTAATAAGAAAAGAAGAAAAATGATGTTAATAATAAGTGGTACTTGGATAATGGTGTAAGCAATTGCGTATATAGATATAAAGGCATATTCATAGAGTTTGATGAGAAGATAAGAGGAAATGTTTCCTTTGGAGACTTATCAAAAATACATATTGAAGGAAAAGGTACAATTCTCATCTCTTCAAAAGATGGTAGTTACAAGTTGATCACCAATGTTTATTGTGCACCTAAGTTAAAAGTAATATTTTAAGTTTAGGCCAACTCCTTAAAAAGGAGTATGAAATTCTGATGAAAAATAAAATTCTTTTTCTTTGAGATCTAAACTTTAATTTGATTGTTAACATGACTATATTAAATGGTTATAGTTGGAAAAAGAATCTTTGATAGGATGTTCAAATTGAACATTAAACCAATTGAAGCAAAATGTTTGAAAGTTGATTTGTGAGATGGAGCATGGAGTTGGAACATGAGATTTGTCCGCTTAAATTTTGGAACTTTCAAGGTCATAGGAGAAAAGAAGTTGGTATAAGGGATACCTTTAATTAACCATCCTAATCAATTGAAAATATGCTACAGAGAGTTTTTATAAAGAAGCAATATTAATAGCAACTAGTCCTCTTCAACTTATACATGCTAGTATATGTGGACCAATCAATTCACTTTTATTTGGTTATAAAAAATATTTCTTACTTTTTATTAATGATTTTAGTATAAAAACTTGGGTTTATTTTCTTGAGCAAAAATCATAAGTTTTTGTTTCTTTTAAGAATTTTAAAATGCTTGTAAAAAAGGAATGATTATAAATTAAAGCTTTGAGATCCAAGCGAGGAGACAAATTTACATATAATAAATTTAATAATTTTTGTGAAACTCATGATATCTGTCATCCTTTATAAATTCTAATATCACCACAATAAAATAAAATAGTGGAAGCAATAATATAACCATCCTTAATATGGTAAGATGCATATTAAAGGACAAAAATATGCCTAAGGAGTTTAAAGCTAAATTTCTTATGCAATGTATTTGTACAATCATACCCCAAAATCAAATGTCAAAGATCAAATCCCTCAAGAAACATAGAGTGGAATTAATCCTAATGTTTATCATTTGCGAATTTTTGAAAAGATTATGTATGCTCAAGTTCCATACTAAGAAAAATCCAAGCTTGATGAACAAAGTGTTAAACATGTCTTTATTATGTATTATTTATATTCTAAAGGCTACAAACTATACAATCCAAACAATAGTAAAGTGGTGCTAAGTCGAAATGTTGAATTTAATAACAAAGCTATATGGAATTGGGAGGCTTATGAAGATAAAAAATTATATTTTTCTTCCATATTTTAGAGAAGAAGAAGAACTAGAGACCATAGTGCTTATACAAGGGACAACTCCATGTCCTTCACCACTTCCGTCGCTTATGAAGAAAAAATTATAATTTTCTTCCATATTTTGGAGAAGAAGAAGAACAAGACACCATAGTGCTTATACAAGGGACAACTCCATGTCCTTCACCACTTCCGTCGTCTCATAAAGAAAGTTCAAGAGAAAGCCTGAGGGAAATGAAATATATAGGAGACATTTATGCAATATCTAATGAATTTATTCTTGATAATGATGAATTGAATTATTTTCTTATAGATAGTGAACTATTAAATTTTAAAGAAGTCATGCAAGATAAAAGGTGGAGATTAGCCATGGATGAGGAAATCAAGACAATTAAAAAGAATAATACTTAATAATTAACAATTATTCCTAATTTAGGAACCATTGGTGTCAAATGGATAAACAAGATTAAAAAGAATGCTAATGTAGAGATTAAAAAAAATAAAAAGCAAGGCTTGTTGAAAGGATGCAAGTAAAAGTGTGGAGTTTATTATGATGATATTTTTTGCATTTGTTACTCAAATGGAGACGTTTCATTTACTCATTTCTTTGGTATGTCAAATGAAATAAAAATTTCATCTAGATGTAAAGTTGGTCTTACTTAATGGCTATCTTAAAGAAAAGTCTATGTTTAATAACCATTGAATTATGTGGTTAAAATATATGGAAAAAAATTGAGAATGAAGAAAGAGTTGTATAGATTGAAGCAAGCAATAAGGATATGGAATAACTGCATTAACAAATTTTTTCATGAGCGGGTTTGTTTGTTTCCTTAATGAATATGTTCTTTACATCAAAATTCATAATAATGGAGACATTTTTCTTGTTTATCTTTATGAGGATGATCTTATTTTCACAAGAAATAATTAAAACTTGTTTGAAGAATTAAAGGGACTACATCACTTAAAATTGAAATGACAAATATAGGACTTATGTAATGTTTTTAGACATAGAGATAAGGTAAATAGAGGAAGGAATATTCTTCTCTCAAGAAGGCTATATAAAGGAGGTCTTGAAGAAGTTCAAAATGTTTGATTATAATTCTATAAGCACACTTATATAAATTGAACTAAAATTACAAAAGTATGAATATGGAGACAAGGAAAATCCTATTGCTTTCAAAATTCTTATGGGAAGTTTGAGATATTTAACATGTTGAAAGATATCTTTTATTCAGTTGGAGTATGTCAGTTTATAAAAACTTCTTCCTTCAACCATATAAAAGTTGCCAAGGGGATTTTGGACTATTTTGTTCCTCTTCTAGTAATTTCAAAATTTTGAGATTTGGTTATAGTGATTTTGTGAGAGATATTGGTGATAGAAGGAGTACAATTGGTTTTGAATTTTTTTTGTAGGTAAATGTGTTATTACATATAGTTTAAAGAAGCAATCTATTGTTACAGTTTCAACTTGTGCATTTGAATATATGGTGACAACTTCATGTAGTTATCATGCTATTTAGTTTAGAAAATTGTTGAAGGAACTTCATTTACCATAAGAAAAATCCATGAATATTTACAATGCTAACAAGTCTGCACAAACACTTGCCAAGAATTCAGTGTTTCATTATCGAAGCAAGCATATAGGTATGCAATATCATTTCATTAGAGAATGTATTACCAATAAGGAAGTAGAGCTTAAGTATGTAAAAACTCAAAATCAAGTTATGAATATTTTTACAAAGGCAATGTAGTTTAAAGATTTTTTAAGATTAAGAGTAAAAAAAATTTTCAAATTAAAGGGGGATGTTGAAAATAGTAATTTAAAATTTTTAGAATATGACTCTTAGGATTATATGGTGCTGAAACTAATATGAATTAATTTAAGAGTCTTCTTGTAACCACAAAGTCTTCTAGTATTAGGTGAGATATTTTTATTTGTATTTATGATCTTTTCATAAATAGAGGAAGAAAATTCATATAAATACCATAACCTATTTTGTAATAGTCAAAATGAAAATAGTAGAAAGTTTCTTTTCATTCTTCATTCTCTATTCTTGCATTTCTCAACAGGATCTCCTCCAAATTCAAAGTTTTCGAGCTTCTTTGAAAAAACATATTTATATCTTTTTCTTAAAATTTCTTTCTTTTTTTATACATTGTGTTTTGAATTTGTATTTGTAAATTATGTTAGTGGATTAGATGATTAGTAAGCATTAACGATTGTTTGTCGACAACTACTTTAATCATATTATTATAAATTACTTTCAACATAATGAATGCTCACACGTAATGGGATTTCACTTGGTTTTCACTCTCACTCTATCTCTAGTTATTTTAGTTGTTAAACTTCATTATGTATTCTAGTTATAAGCTTTTGACATATCTTTTGGATTATTTTCAATAGTTCATATTTCTTATGGTTTATACCATCTGTTATATAAACAAATACTTTTGTTTACATATGCACTAACTTAGAATCAAATTTTGAGTATATGAGAAAAAATTATTGATTATGTATGTAGCTTTGTATGTTGATAAGGAGGTAAGTGTGAAGCATCTCACTTTATAAAGTTTGTTTTGTAACTAGAATCCGATAAGTTGTTTATGATTCGATTGTATCCCGATATTAGGAGGCTCATTAGTTTTGTTAAGATAAATAAAATATGGATGTTAGTGATGATATGGATGGTAATGACAGTATAAATATGAGTGACAATATTGACTATGACCTTGATACGAAGCTAGAGCTTCTAACTAAGATGGATGCACTAACTATGGATATGATGCCTGCTTGTTAGTTTATTTAATTTGTGTTGATGGAAATATTACAACATGAGTTGCATAAATGTTGTATGCTATGTATACGATATATCTAAAAAGAGTTATAAAACATGAGGACAAAGTCAAAAACTTCTCTTTGCATAAATTGAAAGACATGAGAATTTGAACTGAAAATGTTTAAAATATATCTTAAGGAGGAAGGATTTAAGAGTTCAGTATGGTACCTGTAACATCCCACCCTCAAGTGAATGGGTAAAATGGTAAATTGGTATAGGATGGGCTAGATTGAGAGAGTTTAGGACTGATCATGCATTATAGGAGCGCTACACAGTCACATTTGTGCACATAAAATTTCTGGACATGCATACATGAAATTCCCGGTTTAGTGCCTAATGCAATTTGATTGAATTAATATGGTTAATGGGTTTGGAAAATTTTTCTGATTATGCCATAAATTGTTTTCTATTTTACTGGATTTTTAGGAATTTTTCTGGATTTTTCCGGAGAAAATTCCCGGACCGGAAAAAAATCGCCAATTGGCGAATCGGTCGATATTCGGTAGCGAAAATCGCTACCCAATGATACTGTACTATTGGGTATATTATTTTGGGATTGTGATTAGAGTTATTAGCATAAGTTGGATTATTGATTAAAGTAGATTAGGATTATGGGATTAAAGAA